>MU390314.1:0-170621 GCA_022578715.1 Nemania sp. FL0916 | reverse complement strand
GATCGAAACAAGTGTGTACAGTTGGACTGCCAGCCAAAACTACCCAGCAGGGTGCCCAGCTAACAAAAACCAGGGTGCCCAGCTAACATAGTTCTGAATTTATGTGTAGGTGCGGAGACGTAAGCCAGAATTGAGTGGTATTAAAAGCACTACAAGTCGCTGCCAAGACTACCAGTCAATTCTGGCCTGAAGCTTCGTATTCACCCAGTTAAACATATAAAGGCGCTCAAAGTGAACTACGAATCGCATCATGATATTTATTATGAGATTCTTGATAGATACATTCATAATGCATTTGCGAAAAGCATCTTTCTCTCTGAAAAGGCTGCGTCTTTGGTTAACTAATGGATAATTGAGGTAGCTGTGTTTGACTGGATCAGCAGCGCAATGTCTCTAAAGTGACATTGCACCGGCTCACGCATTATGTCGACAAATCTGTGTGAAACTTTCATCTCTTATCCCTCATCTGAATATCGGCTCAGTTCCACGAAAATATGCCTGCCCATTGCAGGCCTGCACAGTGCACAGCTGTATAGGCAATATGCCACAGCGCGACGGCTCGCTCGGCGCCCAAACTCAGACCAGTGTCAAGAATAATGGAGACTAAACATTCATGACTTTTCCCAAACAGTATGCACCCCTGAACACCTTCTCATAACAAATGGGGTATATAGATCTAATAACGAAGAGAAAACGGCGTTGTGTAGCCTCGTGTTTTGTAAGTGACCCAAAGATCAAATTGCCTTGTCCTCAATAGACTACCGGTGAAGCCTGTATGTCGGTGGGAGTGTTGCGAGTACAGTCTCGGATCTATTTGCCAAGTCTGGCTGGTGTTTCTCGGTTAAAATTTGATGCAATAATGGCTGTCTATCGCAAAAATACGAGATACTGCATACTTTAGATGAGGATGCAATTATCGATGACGCTTTTGTCAGCGTCAGCGAAGAGTTGCGGCAACTAGGTGCGCCATATTCCGGAAACTGTGGAAGGGGGATTTAAATTTCATCACCAGGGATCAACCGTGGATGGCATGTCGTCGTATGGATCCCAGAACGCCAAAGAAATGACCGCAAGTTGCCTCGTCTGTCTCGCGATAGGCAAGAACAAAAGTGTGAATCAGGCTAGCCTTTGTTCATATTCGATGGCTTCCTAGATGTGCACTTGAAGTCGTCTCGGTAGACCCATCCCCCTCAATTGTTTTTCGCCAATGGTCCGGCACACACACGCAAACCAATGGGAACGCTTTGATTTCGCCGCTCATCGGAGGTGAGTTATCGCGTCCACGATCAGAAGCATGGGAGACACCACTATCTCTCTGTGCCTGTCGTCGCGCCTCCCATTCATCAGCCCGCTCATCCACCATGACACCCGTAGCCCATCCATCATCCCAGATGCCCACCACCTTCAACATGTCACCACGCTCGAGAGAAAACTCATCAGGGGCGCGAGGCTGATACGCCCACAAGACGGCTACCCGCTCTCCCGGATGGATATCATCTCGAGAATAGTAATCCTTGAAAAATGGAAGCTGCTCGGATTGCTGGCTGTTGATGCCTGGTGCCGAAGACATCCCTCCTGCACTAGTGGGAGATTGAGGATCTTCGCCGGCCAGAACAGAGCCGCTCGATAATGAGCCGAGCCGGCGAATATTTGTGGGTGGTGGACGCAGAATACCGATGTGGGAATCGGATGCAGGACTTTCCCCAAAGGAGTCCGACGATGATTGGTTATCAGCCCTTCTCCTACGTGGTATGGGCCCGGCGGCGGCACCGACGGCAACACCTCTTGCAGTAGCACCTGCAGAACCACCATGTCGTGAGCCACCTGGCCGTGGCGGTGAGCCTCCAGAGTGTCCCTCCAAGGCCGACATGCGCGCAATTCTACCACCCGGAAGCACCTCATATCCCTGCGGCGGCGTTGCCACAGCCTGTCTAGTTTGCGGCCCCTTTCTGCTAGGGGATGGTTGATTGAAAATATTCCCTTTTTCGTTCTCTCGTCTTCGTCGAAGTTGTCGGATACAGAAGAACAAAAGCAGTGCGATCAGGAGCGCTCCTACTATCGACCCTATCACAATGCCAGCGATTGCACCTCCGGATAGGCCATGTCCTGCTGCTGAGCCGGGAACCGGGGTACCTGTGGCGCTATTTGTAGCGGATGGTGTTGCGGATGTGAAGTTTTGCGGTGTGATGGTGGGCAAAACCACACCCGAGCATTTCTTCTCTGCGTTGGAGTTGTAACAGCACGTATCTGTCGAGTTGATGCCTCCCTGGCCACAGTATGAGCATAATCCAAACACGCTAGTTTCATATCCGCAGTTGTCTGGCTCGTTAGCACTGGCTTGCACACAGTTGGTGGGTGACAGGGCGTCCGCTGGTAAGGCGCAGACCTCAAAATCAGACCGAATTTGAGGTTGTGCGTTGCTCCCCGGGTTTGGACAGAGACTCGGGTTAGCCACAATGTACTCTTGGCTCTGGGCATATTGAGCGCAATCGGCAGCGCAAAGTGGTCGCTTCGCTTGAACTGACATCTCGCAGAATGGTATCGAGTTCTGGACAATCCCATTGCAGAGAACAGACATAGTGAAACGCGCGTAAAGGTCGGGGTTCGAGAGATCCATAGCGCCGCACCCGAGCAGAGATTGGTACTGCCGTTGTCGCCATGCGCCGGTCAGATACTGACTGAGTTGTGAATCAAACGTATGAATATCGTGGACGACCGTGAGAAACGGGCTTGATACCACGCTTTAATTAGTATATCATTCGCTATCTTGTAAGCTACTGTCAGCGGAATTGTACTTACAATAGGTCTGTTACATTTTTGTTCAAGGATACTGATGCCGAACTAAATGCCCGACACGTAGTAGAGTCCGTTAATTTTATACAGGATGACTGTGATTGTGCCGCGGCCAGGGGCGCTGAAGTGATCATCGTCATGACCAAGCCTCTAGCACCCCACTGCATCTTAGTGCCTCGGGTTTGTGTCCTACGTCCAGCCATCATAGGTGTCGGTTCCAAGAGAAGCCCAACGATTGGCTGATGAGTCGTAGGTGACTGTATAGTCCGTATCGGGGGAAGCAATGTCTCTCAGAGAAGTACCATGTTCCGAGCAGTTCAGTCCTTGGCTTAGTGAATATCTGCGCAAGATTAAGAGTTGTACGACTGCTGTGTCTAGGACAGGCCAGATAGCTGTAAATGAGCCGTAGTCAGGTGGTGTGACAACAGGTTCTGAAGCTGCTTATAATTGTGCCCAGCAGTAGGATGCAGTTGGTGCGTAACTTCAGGAGAGAAATTCTTCTGATGAGTTGTTTGGGGTAGGAAAAGCGAGCGTGAGGAAATGTAATTGTTAGTCATTAATTTTCGAGCGTAATGAGAACCAGTAGTCACTCAGATACGCCTAGGTGATGGTCCCGGTCAAGTGCTCCGGTGGCCACAAAAGAAGGTCTGCAGTTGGAGAAGGTGAGGCCAACGACGCGAAGCCCAGGCAAGAGCAAAGAACTGAGTGGTCACGGATCTGATCTTGACTGGCGGACAAATCTCAGAAGGCAGCTGATATTACTAATAATGCAGAATGCCGACTGCAATGCCAGGACAATTGGGTCGCGAGTACAAACGCCTGAGTGCTCACACGCGGCGCTTCGGGACAACCGGCGGATGCGCGAGCGAGATGGGAGACTCAGATGGTTGTCGCGCGTAGCTTGATGGATCACTTGCAGCGTGGCGGGAAAATATTACTATGAACAGAGAATTGAAGGGAGGGAGGAGAAGGGAAGGGGAACGGGCACGCAACGCAGGCCACGACAACGGATCGTGTAACCGCTGAGGTGCCGAGCGGTGGATGTGCGAGTGCTTGTGGGAGGAGAGAAGGCAAACCGGAGTCATGAAGTCGAAGAGGTTGGCTGGGAGTAATTCCCTTACTCCCTAGTGTACATACCTACTTGCTTAAGGTACCTTGCTATCGGCTTCGTACTTGGCGTTACCAAAGTCACCAAACATAAGGTGGATGGGCAAAGGAGAAGCGGATCCACTCCGGCACTAGCATGGTGTAGTGGCCTACCTAGCTTTTCTGTTTGCGAGCTTAGGTGTAGGTGTGTTGTACAGTAGCGCGCAACTTACTAGCCCTTAACTGTGTTAGTGTAGACGGTATCCGCTGTCACCCTGGCAAGTCCAATTGTCATCGGATAGGAATATACAGGTAGACATATCAGTTCGCAACAGATTGCACATATACATGATATAGATGTTGCAGGATGTATCTTTAATAGTATTGCCTCCAGTGTTGTTATCTAGTGTACTTGGAAACCTTGACAGGCAGAAAATCTCCTCCATGGCCGGCCTTACCTGACCAAGAGGGTAGGTATCAAATGTCAGCGACGTTAGCAAGATCCCTGTCGGCGCAGGTGCAAACTAGACACAAATATAGTAAGGCGGCAAATTGAATTAAAATTACCTGACAGGGGTCACCCAATCGCCTACAGCTCCGTACCGTTTCCAGAACCAGCAAAACTTCGGGTTCAATGCTGCCATAAGGAGCTTCAACGCAGGGTCAGGTACGCGCTCTCCTAGCTCTCGCTTACTGGGCCAAGAAAAAAACAAGAAGCGTGGTGCGTGCCTTGGAGCTGCGCAGCTCCGCCAGATAAGAACCGTTTTCCCAGCGCACCTTCCAAACCTACAACTTACAAGTACACTAGGTAATAGTATACTTTCGCGTGCAAGTCTATGATGCATTATACACGTATTGTCTTAGATGTATTGCCATAGCTGAGAGCATTATATTACTGAGAAGTACGAAGTACTAGGTACTGCTAATAATTCATGCGCCTCCCTGCTACGCTCCTCGTCCCACGAGTCAGCCGTTGAGCCATCCACAGAGAGCCTCTGCGTATTATCCCGGAGTACGGATACACTCACTGACGATGAGCTTACCTATGTATATAAATGCTAGTCGCAGTATAGGCACCTTCGTAGGGGCACGGTTCGCCATCTTGCACACCGGTACTCCGTACCTAGCTGGCAATGCGTATGCTAGAGCCCGGGGGTTCCCAGTGCAGGCTTCACGAACGATATTAGCGTGGCTTACGCGGGAAATTGCTTCTGTTTCACCAATGTTGCTTTTCCACGTGCAATTCAAGAACCTCTGACCAGAATCATCAGATGGTGAGAGCTGTTTTAAATCAGCTGCTCGTTCTGTGGCTGAGCAGGCTTATAAACAATACCTGCGCATATGTCAAACCCAAGCCCTTACATCATCCGTGCTCAACAGTCACACGGAGTCAAGCTCCAAAAGACGACAGAATTATGTAGGTACTTAGGGCGCCTTCAGAATTTCCCGGCGTTTGGTTCTCACATATGCGCCGTGCGACTGTAGCTCGGTGTTGTCATTGCTGCATCAAACATTCCGTGCTGCTGTGTAGCCTGGCAGCTTGATTGGATAGGATACCGAACTCTCAGGTTCAACCAAGATCAAATCACAGCTGCCACGATCTCGATCTCGGGTTGCTGCACAAGAATGTGAGGTCCTGGCAGAAAGGGCAGGCAAGATTCCGTCGAATTGGCTCACCAAGCTGACCGCTGGATATGATCTCTTCATGCAGCAGCCATTAGTATACGCCTTTTGTACGCGTTATGAGTGCTGGTTTCATCTGTTGTTGCAGGCCGATTACTTTATGCCGTACTCCGTACCAACACCTATGGAAATATATTACCAGCTCTAATTCGCGGGTTCAGTTAATGTTTCAAACAAATTGAAACAACCCGTCTATGAAGAAATACTATTCCCATATGACACTAGTGGGACCCTCACGAACACCCTTGCATTTGCCTACCATGCTCCTGCATTCTAGATAGGTGTCTATAGACAAAAAGTAGAGACCAATCAAGAGATATCCGAAATCTGAAAAGGTCTCGTCCCTAAACTCTCTTCTTAATTCTAACAGGAATTTCGTCCCTGAGGCACAGCGTCATGTTGAACATGATGCCCCCGGACAATTGACGGACAGCATGCTTCTTTGCCTGTGTCTCTTCGTTAGAGGCGCAAAGCTCCACCATAGCAAACCGCTGCCCGATACATTCATGCGGTCCGTCTGAGAACGGGATAAAAGACCCGGGTTCGGGAGCAAGAACTTGCCGTCTTCCGTAAACCACCGCTCCGGTTTAAAGGAGGAAACGGTACAAAGCTGCCTTTCGTGAGAACTGCTCTCGGATGCACCATATTATAAAAGCTTCCGGTGTATCGCGTTAATATCGATTATGATAGTCGTGTTCGGGGAGATAACGTGAGTATCACCGTCGATTCTGAGCGGTACAGCGTTTTACGTGGTATGATTTATGAACACAAGTACTCCGTAACACGGTATAAACCTGGAGAGACTTATTAATAACGGCGCAGACTATGCTCTAGGGCAGCGCAGCATAGTGCTCCTAGTAGGACTATCGTGTTTGCCCGAGACCCCCCTAAGATGCGATCTAGATCTCCTTGCACTTTTTGCTGCATCTCTAGCTGACAAGCCAGGTTGAGCAGCGCGAATTGGAGTATGAATAGGTACCTATATTGCCTGCTATCTCCTCCTCAGAAAGTAAGCCGTCCTCCACTCCTGCATCAACGAGCACACCGAGCAGACCATTCGGTCCAGTTCTCGTCTGCCTATCGCTACTACGCTGTCGACCAATCGCTTCGCGCAGCTAGTCCTTCATCCCTTCCCGCAGAAGTCATCCGCGTTTACGCACTGCGAGAGGAGAGTTATTTAGAATGGCTGGTGGAGGGCGATGAGGGTTAAGCATTGATCGATTCCAAAATGTGACAGCAAAGCTGAGTCGGTGGCACTCGGGATGTGATTCGAAGAACTGCAACTCTTCGATTTTCCCAAAGCCGCACTTGCTGGGAATATGGGATGCCAATTTCGAAAGCATAGGATATAGCTCGGTCCCTATTGGTTTGCCATCGCGGCAGGAAACAACGTGGGCGAAGCAGCTGGTCGCTTCGACCGACTCATAAGACACTTTTTTTTTAAAAAAAAAAAAAAAAAAAAAAAAAAAAAAGTTCTTTGCTAGGCCGTGAGTCGAGAAAAATTTCATCTTCGCAGTAGGTCTTGTTAGATAAGTCTTGATCCCAATTCTGAATAGAGAAAAGAAACCCGCAAACTATTGTTTTAGTCTAATCCTCATTATCTTGAAATGATCGAATTTGCCCCCGGGTTCGTACTGATTTCTTGAGCGTGGCAACGAGACAGAAACGCTATTCATCGTAGTATAGTTGTTGTTGTTGGGGATAGACGCGATTTTGTCGAGGGATTCCCTAGGCTGCAACTCGTTTTCTAGTCCTTGGGAGTACTATGGCAACTTAAGTGACATCATATGAGACATCTTGAAAGAGAGACTCCTTCGCGAGATGGAATCCGTATGGTTTCTTGCTTGCGTTTGCTGTAGAGTCAGACCAGAATTACTTTTACTCACTCGGCTCCTTCACACTTGCTAGGAAGTAGGTTATTGTAGAGAAAAAAATCACGTTTGAAGAATTATTGTTGGTTCAAGCTTTCACATTGCTAAAATAACGTCTCTAATGAGTTGGCGCTGTCGGCCTATTCTTCTGCAGAATTCGATTTTCAGATCTATCGGCAGATATGGTTAGAGGCATCAGCTGTGCCGTCTTTCGTGCAGTTTAATTCACACTCCGTGTTGCCTCCACCCGGGGTCTCATCCTTGCGGAATCCAGATTTCCGTATCGAAGGATGTATATGTACACAGTGATGATGATTATATTTATGAACCGCTCTTCTCCGTGGTATTCTTCTGTGCTGCCTCGTGCTCCCTAATTTGCTTGCTCCAGCTATAGAACTATGGTTAGTACGGACCGACATGGTTCGAACCAATTGCGGGACGTCGGAAAGGGACAGATAGGGAACGTACTATCGGCTAGGGAAGAAGCGGTCGGGCTCTGGCATTTTGTATCTATATTCCCGCTCGGCGCTGAGTTTCCATGTCAGGGCGGTGATGCCGAAGATGACTCCCATGAAGATGGCGGTGTTGGCCTTCCAGTTGGAGGGCTGGGCGTACCAGCCGCCGGCCGGCGACCAGACGTGCTTGGGGTATCTGTTGCATCCAGCATTAGGCGATCGTTCGTTCGTTCGGACATGTATCTAAGAGGTAGGAATGAGGAGGGTATTGTATTGGGTGCCTTACTTGACTCGAGGACCGCCACCCTATTTCGTGTTAGTATTAGCTATATAGTTTTGGGTCGATGTGCTTACCATCTTGCTATAGAATGATGAATGGGATCTCTACGGCTCAATTGACGCCAATTGGGAAGATGACGATGAGTGCAAGCCGTCGTCGCCGTGCAGCAGTGAGCTCAATCCACTAACTTAGCAGTCTAGCTCGAAGTGGGGAGTGAGAGTGCCAGTGAAGGCCCACTTTAGATGAGCCAGTGGCCAATAGTTAGTCCGGGAATTTTGACGGGCAGGTGGCTTGGCGCGCACGCTCGGTTCAGTGCAACGCAGGCAGGCCCGGGGCTGGCTGGCAATTAAGTGGGACCGGGGCCGGGCTATGAGCTCGTCCAGTTATCGTCTCAGAAACTTTTCCTAAGCCAGACACAAGACGACATTCAACAGCGCTTTTCGAGATACCCCAGCGGCCCCAACCCCGTGTCCCGACAGATCACGCTACGTCGGGGAGAGGGCGGTGCACGCACTGAACATGAAAAGGATTAGACTTGACCACGTCTCGCGCCAGTGTTGGCGTGCCTCGACACCAACCCGGCCAAGCGCAGGCTCGTGCTCATCTCGAATATCTCGACTTTCGAGGTCAAGTGCGGCGGCTCCGGCGGCAACGCTGCACCAACACCAACGACGATGCCAATCCACTGCCACAAGCCTAAGCCCCGACGCCATCTTCGACGAGGCCAGCGATCGGAGCGTTTCCAGTACTACTGCCAGTACCGACCCTGAGCCGTCGACACTGGCGCCGCCGCTGCCCAGCTCTCTCCCCTCACCACATCCCGACAAGGCGCTGCGGTCGGCCAAGCTTGCCGCTCTACACGCTCGACTGTCGCTCTCTTCCAAGATACCTCTGCAGATCCTCGCAAGGGCATTAGTAGACCCCTCTGCCGATCCCCACCCTCAATTTAACAATGCCAACCTCGCCTTCGTCGGCGCCTCCCTGCTTCAGTACCACACGTCTGAGTTCCTTGTCACGAGGTTTCCGCGTCTACCCATGTCGATTGTGTTCGCCGCCATGAAGGGCTATGCTGGCGAGCGCGCCTTACATCGCATTGCCCGGGCCTGGGGTGTGGAAGCCGCCGCCGCCCCCGGCGAGGAGGTCGATCCGGGCTACCTGCAGTTCGCCTCGGACAAGCCCACGATGTCCATGCACAGATGGGGCTACGCTCGTGCCGAAGCGAAGGAACTCGAAAAATACAAGTGGCGTCGCGGTATGACGAGTAGAATAGTAACGGATGACCCCTTTGGCGATTTAGTTCAGGATGAACCTAAACGAAAAGCGGAGTCTGAAGCTGGCAACAACCAAAACGGAGCGTACTCGGATGAGGAATACAACAGGAAAGAATTAATAGTGCAGGATTCGGAGTATAATGCCCACGCAAACTTCGTGCGTGCCGTCATCGGTGCCATATATCTACACCGCGGCAGCGACACCGCCAAGCTATTTATCATGTCCCACGTGCTGTCGAGGCAGCTGGACCTGTCCAACATGTTCAACATCCGACTCCCACAACGCGAGCTTACTCGGCTGTGCGCGCGCGAGAACTTCAGCCCGCCGGTGGCGCGACTACTGAGCGAGACAGGTCGTGCCAGCAGGACACCTGTATTCGTCGTCGGCATCTACAGCGGCTACGACAAGCTCGGCGAGGCCGCCAACGCCACTCTCGAATCCGCCAAGACGGCCGCGTGCATCAACGCCCTCAAATCGTGGTATCTCTACAGCCCCGGCCAGGACGTGAATCTGCCGAGCGATACCTTCGCCGAGGACGCCGAGCCCTGGAAGCCGCTCTACGTGGATCTGGGCGAGATAGTAGTATAATTTAAGACCTGTCATATATTACGGCCTGCCTGAAATAAACCGGCGGTATGCCTCAAGTCTCTCAGGAAAAATAGAGGCTGGGCGCTCTTGTATTGTACGAGAAGTGTAGAGAACAAAAGAAGAACAAAAAAATATTAAATAAAATGAACCCGCTCAGCGAGACATGTCTAGCCGACCAAGAGCTCGAATCAGGCGAGACACTTGAGAAGGTCCGTGCATACCTGAAGTGGTGGGCTGGCACGCAGACCCATGTATATCATATCCTATCACATCACATCATCAACTGGGTAAAAAGGGGAGGGAGGAAAGGAACGGCTTAGATGCGGCATCGGGCACGAACGCAATGACCGGGATACAATAAAAACCAGACATGCAGTCAAGCATGGTCAACCGGCCGGAATAGGCGAATAAAATAATTTATCATTCTGATAGCAAAAGTGTAGGTATGTACCAGGTAAATATGCTAACCTAGGCATTAAAGATACCGATTTGATATGATGTGATACAGTACGACCTGACAGGATATCATATGAAGCCTTGGCCTTGTTCGAATGATTTATGATGTGGTTTGTAGAATATTGGTTTACTACAATTAAAGAGGTAATGCGTGGTGATTTGGCATCCGCAGGTATTCGGACTCCTCTGATTGCATACACTCGTGCCGGAGGACGTATTGCCCACCGGGTTGATAATTAGTCTGTTCCTGATCTATGAATTGCTTGAAAACCAGCTAGAGAGGCACAATTACGGCTAGGTTCCATCTGTGTGAGAAGCAGTAAACAACACAGGGGGTTCAGTCTAACCCTTAATCATGGCATAGCGTGTTCGGTATGCTGTACGCACTTATACATTCGGTCGTGAATCTAACATTCTAAATATACGAGCAACTAGAATTTGAAAAACATGGGGATTTGACTTATGCACATCTTTATATAAATATATATACAGTATTCTAAGAACTCAGAGCTATCCGTATCTCTCTCGTCAGACGGCTTCGAAATCCAGCGCTCTAGTACAACTTGGCACGTAGGGAGGAAGCGAGGTAGGGAGGGAGGGAGAGGAGAAGATGGGTATGATAGATTACACATTTGCAACGTCGCCGACATAATACCTGTCCCTCAGCGAGGCGGAATGACGCATATGTAGACTCAAGCCCAGAGGAGGTACGTCGAGCAGAATTTCAAATGGTCAGTCCGAATATACACAGCAAATTATGCGGTTCTAGCTAAAATGGTCGCCCTCCCCAAGATTCCCCAGGTCGCCGCGACGCATCCGCTGTCGAAATCTCTGATGCCGGGCCTCGGCCTCGGCCTGCTCACGCGTCTTCTTCTTGCGTTCATATACAGCGCGCACGGTGCGGCGGATCTGCTCTTTGCCTTCGTCGTAGTTGGCGCGCGCCAGCGCAACGACTTTGTCGATCTGCGCTGGCGTGTACACGAAGTTCCACGTGCTCAGGAAGTCGCTCTTCGCCGGGTCCACACCCTTCACTTTGGCTGGATTTGCTAGGAAGGGCAGGTATACAACAGTCAGCCCCGCATGCGGCTCCATGAGCTGCCATGCTGTATCGTTTGTCAGCGCTTTGGAGGGCGGTGGGGGTTCTGACGACCGCTCTTCTGTTGTCCCCACCCATATTGTGCAGTAGCCTAGGTCTGAGTCTTCTGGGTGTGATTGATCATGTTGTGATTTAGTCTCTCCGCCGGAAGAGGTGGAGGTGGGTAGAGATGGCTCGCCCTTGGAATGTGTCGCTTGCTCTTGTTGTGCACGTGCTAGTTTTGCGTCCGCGTCCGCTGCTGTGTCCGCCTGTGCCTTATCAAGCTGTTGCTCAATCTTCTCCGTAGACTCTGTGGCTTGAGGCCAACCGATTCCCATTGGCCAGCCCTTGATCTCGCGTTGGCGGGCATATCCATCGGCGACGGAAAGCCAATTGTCTGTTTTGGTGTCTGCTGAAGCATCAAAAGCCACGATGATATCAATATTGCGACCGGGCCGTAGCAGAGGATAAATCGGCAGGTTATTTGACATTCCGGCGTCCATGAGTTGTATGTATTCTTTTTCATGGATGTTGGTAGGTGTTGTAAACCGTAGCTTGCTAGAGTCCATCCCATAGGCGAAATTAGGTATCAAGGCCGGATCAACTTTGGGAATCAGTCAGTTAGCTTTCTTGGTTGCAAATTTGAATCCGAGCCCAAGGAAATATACGATTAGGAGCAGAGCCGTGACCCCCTTTTCAGAAAGACACGAACGGAAGTGGCATTTGCTATCACTCACTTGGATGCACTTTTTCTAGATCGTCATTATACCCATGAATCATCTCGTCGAGTGTCCCGAAACCGGTCAGACTCCTTACGAGGGGCCGAATCTCGCGATAATAATGGCTCAAAGTAGCGCAGAAGGCAGACCCAAAGATCCCCATTAGAATAGGCATTCTCAGCTCAGGGAGATAATACCCGCTCTCGGATGTCACGCTTACCCCATCATTGAATCGTCGTCCCATCGCCCAAGTAGGGATGCCAGCATTGAATTCCTCGCAAAAGAACTCATACGGTGAGATCTCAAACCATTGAAACCATCCCTCTTGCTTGGCGATTTCTTTGGTTGTTTCTGACGGCGATCCTTTTGGTTTTATAGCAGCTTCGACTATGTCAGGGATTTCGTGCCTGACTGCCGTATATATAGGCATTGGATTCTGGCCATATTTGATATATTCACGTTGGTTGGACAGTTTAAAATCTTTGTCGTTCACACCAAGTTCGCCCCTGGGTACTAGCAATCGTGCAGCTAATAATATGCCGTAGATATCTACCAATCCGAAATCAGCGCTGGGGTCGCCCCTCAGCTTCTCGACCATACTGCTGAGCAGCAGTTTGTTCGTGGGAGAAGATGTGACGGAGGTAAATGCGGCAGGAGGAAAGGCGATGTGAATACCCAGCCTCGCCTTCAAATGCTCTACAATACGGTCCAAGCGATGATCTGTAATCGTGGAGTGGAAAAGAGTTTGCATCCAGCAAGATCCGCTAACACCCGAAGTGTAGGTGACGCAATCGAACAGCCCGTCCTCTTGCGCTGCCAGCAGCGAGCCGGTGCCAGCGACAAGTGCGCGAAGTCCGCCTCCAGAACCGCACATGGCAATAGTTGGCACATCATCGGGATTGATATCATCCTCGTCCAGATCGAGATAGCGGGCCAGAGCTGTGACGGCAACTTTCTTCCGCCGGGAAAGAAACTCCTTCTCTTCCTCACATAGATCGTCTGAAACGCGCACAGCGGCCGAGTATTGAATTTCCGGATTCACGAGAGGATCATGCGCTTCTTTCCATATTTGATCGGCCAACGACCCGTGAGATATCGACAATTCTTTCTGAAGCTTCCTAATTTGTCGTGGTATGGCCTTGGACCACTCGGGCAATATCATGTCAACGATCTTGTCCGATAGCGAGGACCACTCGATGTCCACGACGTCGGAGAAGTTCGCGAACCATTTAGTGAACGAGCCCCAGGCCGTCGTGTCGTTCTGTGCACGCTTGCCATCCTGCGCTAGGTCTGCCCTATCTCGTATCGAGTCTGTGTCCGACTGCGAAAACTCCGCGTCGTCGAGCAGCTGGTGCTCTGTTTTCCCTATAGAGAGGGACCGGTGAACCTCGATGCTCGGATAGAGTGCGTATGCGAGCAAGCCGCCTAGGAACACGAGGGCTGGTGTCGCAATGGGCGCGACGCGGGGCTTACCTCGACCCCGCCGTTTGCGCGAGCTGAAGAATGCGCGACGACGAAACTGGCGGTACGCTATGGCTGAGTTGGCCAATTGCAGATGGCTCGGTTTTCCACGAACGGCAATCGGCAGCCTGCGCCGCCATGCATGATCTAGAAGGGATCTCTGAAAAGTCCTCATCGTTGAGCTTATGTCTCTCCTCAAGGATGCATTGTTGCGACAAGTTTGTTCATGGGCACAATCGCATTATTTGCAGAGCATCTTCCAGGTCCATTTGGTCAATGCACATTCTCAAGCTTGGGATATGTAAGTTGCAAGTTCGAAACGCCTTACTTCGTAAATCAGGCAGGAATTAATGAGGTAGCGGAGCGCATTCAAGATAGATAGGTACCTTAAGGCAGGAGATAGGTTATGTCGTGACATCATACAACAAAAAAATTAGGCAGGTACCACCTACCATGATAAGCTATTTAGGTACATGCATGAGACGAGACCCACTCGTTGTGGAATGGAGCATTTAGATAGTATTGCCGTAATGATAATTAGGTAAGCAGTGCAAGAAGGTAGCTTGAAGAGTTCACTGGGCGCGATTATTTTCGAAATGAAGATAAATGGTTAAAAGGTATATTTTCTACGTTATATTGCAAAGGCCTCATAATACCTCATGGTCCGAGCAGAAATCCGAGGCATTCTCGTGTAAGATCATAATCCGCAACCCAGGTTACCCCTCCAACCCAGATCCACATCTCATTCACGCATCGGACTTTATTTACATAGGGAATCACGGGAACCCATATCCGTTTCAGCCTTCTAGATGGCCCAACCACGTGGTTGCCTGACCCCTGCACGCTCATATGCTAATTATGGGATGACAATAAGATATCAATGTCCATCATCTCGGATATTAACATTTGTCTCCGTAGGTAGTTTTACCTAGTTGACGCTCTTCACCCTCGACTAGCATGAGAGATGCAGTAGTCTTGATTATGATGTCCCCTTGACTACTTGCGGCATTGTCGCGTGCAGTACTGTCGCGTGTAATCGTTGGAATGAAAGCTGATTCGGCACTAAGAAAAAGATGCATTGTTCTAGCGCAGCCTCCGGCCAATTGATGACATTCTCCCTTCCCACCAGCATGTCAACAAAGGATGTCCCTGTAGAGGTAAAGTGTATGAAACACAAGTGAATTGACCCCTGTTGAAACTGCTGTTGCTTATAATTATCACGTGCAAGCGAGGTCTCAGATATCTTTTGGACTAATAATAGTGCATACAAATGTTGAAGTGTTGGTATAGTTTGAAAGCGCGTAGTCTATTGTATCTTGTAATCAATTTAGATCACGTAACTTCGTTGTACCATAATGGCGCGACGTGCTGCAAAAACAACTGCAGATAGTACTGCTTCCGAACCCAATAAGAGTATGACGTAACACTTTATAACAATGATTATTGTAGTAACATCTACGAAGTAGCATGGGCAAAATTAGGTGGGGGAGTAGGTAATATCTCAAATTTATGGTATTTCATTGGCCCTAGCCCCCTGTCTAGTGCTTTTCTTAAGTCGCGGTGCGGCAGCCGACATTAAAGGGATAGAAGAGTAGACTAGAAATATTTCAAGAACCGAAGTCTCCGCTATTCATCGCTCATCTTTGCGAACTCCTCCACTTCTTTCTCTTTGACCGATATAAACCACTTCAGCAACTCCTTCGGCATCTTCCCCCCCAAAGGAGTATCACTTTTGAGGCAGCTTAGAGCTTCCTCGAATGATCCTGGCATATTCTTATCCAGCCCGTAGGAAAGCCTCGTGTCGGCATTAAGTGAGTCCGGAAATAGCTTACAGTCTTTCCACTTGAGCTCGATATCGCGCTCAATGCCGTCTCGGGCTGCAAGCAGGAGGGCTGAAGCGAACAGGTAGGGATTGGCGGTGCCGTTCATCGTGCGAAACTCCCAGTGCAAGTTACTTATCTTGCGCACCGGCATATCACGATTGTCTGTGCCCCATCCAATCCATTTACCTGCACAATCACTGACGGCGCGGATGTAGCCGTCGTAGTTCGCCATTCCAAAAGCACAGAGGGAGCCCATGTGACTCAGAATACCAGCGAGGAAGTTGTCAGGATTTGCCAGAGTTGTGTTGTCGTACTTGAACACTCTGTCTTGACTGTCCAACGAGAGATGAAGGTGTATGCCGGTGGATGGCCCCGTCAAAGTGGCTTTGGGAGCCATTGTAGCTTTGAGCTTTCGCCGCACACATATAGTACGAATGGTTTCTTGCGCCAGAATGAGGGAGTCTATGGCATCGAGGGCAGGTTCCGGGGCCAGAGATATCTCAAGCTGGTCGTAAGCTTCTGCATGGAAATGATGGATCGAAATAGCTGATTTCTCGAGTGCATCTACGATCTCTTCGACGAGGTCAAGAGTTTCGGCTCGAAGTCCAGCGGTTCTCGAATAGCCATCGAGGCGGTCCATTGGGGTTATGATGTTGTTCGACTCGTCCAAAAGAACAAATTCAATCTCGAAACCAATCATGACTCTGCAGGCTGTAGCAGCCTCCACCTCTCGAATCGTTTTGGCAAACAGGGCGCGAGGGCATTTATCAAACATGGTCACGGACTCGTCCTGGTTCATGAAGCTCATGACGGTCGCGTGTCCCGGATGAAAGCCGCAGAGGCGAAGGGAAGACCAATCGGGATATAGCGTCCAGGTTTCGTGGTGATCGCTAATGGAGAATATGCGCGGAGCGGTCGAGATGGGAATGAGCATGCTGTTCTGCGCGAGGTGGACATGGTCGTTCATGCGAGCAATTCGCAGGCAACGGGCGACGGGTACAAACCGGGTGCGCAGGACGTTTGAGTAGTCAAGCCATTGCAGACGAATGAACTTGACCGATTGGTGTTCCTCTAGGAATGAATCCAACTTCTGATAGTTCTCGTAGTCTTCGAGGGGCAATGGCATGGCGATTGATCAGAAGTTGGATGCTTAAGAGTGTTGCGGGGAGAAGATTCACCTGGGCGTCCTTGTAATTGACATACGACGTGCAAGGAGGTACAGTAGAGGGTTCCCGGCTCTCGATCTCTGAAGTACTTAGAATACTAAAGCACCTACCAGGTTCCTTGAATTAGAGGATCTGTACGCCTCCAAATTGAATCGAAGCCGGCCCGTGTACCGTTACATTCGGCGCACTGTCCGCCCGGGGCCGGTCCGGGGTCGGTACTTAGATAATTTTTATTAATGCTATTACAATAACGATCTGTATTACAACAATAAGTCACCAGACCATCTGTACCGAGTTATTAATATTGCTTTTATTATTTTACTATTTTGGATTATAAACTGGCCTTTCGATCTGATAATCAAAACAACTACGCCTAAACAAACTTCGCTAAAACAAGCATGCTATATATGCAAACCCATTGTTTGGAGTTCGGTGTTAGGTCAAAGGCAGCTTTTGCGCTTTCTTCATCTCTCCTTGCGCATAACGAAGCCTGAAGCCGGCCCACTCCACTTTGCTTACAACTCTTGCGACAAGCAAGGTGGTGGCTTCGATCTTCAATTTTCTCCGGCTGTTTCCTTCGAACCGGTTTGCTAGGACTCTTCTACATCGGAAACGTACCTGTCTCCCCTGGGGTCGTCGCCGGGGTGGAAGAATGCGAAATAATCCAACCCCATGTCTTTGTGATACCGCTCGATCAGATGAGACAAAAAGGGTGCGGCGAGAAGAACATGGTCGAATCGCGTATTTAGAATCCGTTGAGGGATAGATGGGCGTTCTAGTAAGAGTGCTCTCATGAGGTCTGGCGACTGTGCAGTTCTTGCGAGCTCAAACTCCTCTCGAGTCCAGAACGCGAATACCTGGAGACCATGCCATTTGTGATAATTGTCTATCATCTTGGTGAACCGGTTGTACCGGCGCAGCACTGTCTCGAAGCGCAGTGCAAGGATATGTCTAGGGAGATTGGGAGGCGGACGCGGCCTGAAAAGAAAGGGCGCGATCGGCACTATGTCCCACGGTATGCTCTCGGTAAACTCGAGAGTGTCTGGCGGCCGGACGGAGTTGAGACTGTATGCTCTTTCCATCCACTCACTAAGTGAAGAGCTTCTATCGCTACTGCCGGGGACGCGAAAGGTTCTTCCGACCTGCTCTGGAGGATCCTGGTTCGTTGGGTTTGGTGTCTGTGTTAGCTGTATAGCGCTATTGGGGAATTGATGGTGGTTCTGAGATTCTGGATTGGGGACAGCGATACTAGTCACCGGCATATAAACGGACTCACCGTGGGCCCGGCCATTATTGAGATGAGGCCCAGATGGAATCGTCTGATGACGTTTTAGTGGTGGTCTTGAACTACTTCGCTCGTCAGTTTCATCACTCTCATGCTTTCTCTTCCATGAGCTTGGAGCCCTGCCAGGCATTTGCGGGCGAACAAAGCGTCTGGGCATCGTGTCTGAAGTTGCCTTCCTTGAGTGAGCCGATATTTATGCGGTGACTAGATTGAGATCCCCGAGCTGATTCCGTGTGCTCTAAGCACATTAGGAATGGGATCGGCACGGCACGGGCACCGCCATGGTATTTCTACTCGTGCACTTATCCCGGATATGCATGTTGACAAAGAGCGATAAATCATCTGTAATAGTTGAATAGCCGCCTCAGAAGACAAAATGCTTCTTCTAGTCGCAATAGATAAAGAATAGGAAGTGGTGGTGAATGCGCGTTTGATGACAATGCCTTTGTGTAGCTATTTGCTGCAGCATGCATTGCTGCCCGACGAGGGTAGAATGAAGTTAGGCGTAAATTCGTTCTTCGCATATGATATATCAATAATTTTGCAATGAGGGCATTATTTGGGGCATACTTCATGTATTTCCCTAACCTAGCTCCTTCGTAGAGAGTTGCGAAGGAGACGACTATCCAATGTGCATTGAAAAGGGGCTTGGAGAAGCCACAGGCCACACATTGTGTGGCTTGCATGTGTGGCTTAGCCACTTGTGATGTTGACAGATTCATGGCGCACGCAGATTTAAAACTCATTATATTCTGGACGCAGAAGATGAATTCTTTAGCACAGTAGTTAAATTCTGGCAATTATCCCCGTGCACATGCATAGGTATATGTTTGATTACGGATGGAATAGTTGAGGCCCAATTGAAGCTGTGATTGTAGGATTCAAATCGCGAAGCTCGGCGGTTGGGCTGACGTCCCATGTTCGAGGGTGGGCTATAAAAAGATCGATCAAGCAACACAAAGAAAGCTTTGGCAACACAAACACGCCGTTGTGCACTTTTCAACCTAACATCGGGACTTGACCATTCATACTGAAGATCCTGCCCGTGCTAGCTGCAATAGGAACAGTCCATTGGAACAAGCCGAATCTCGCTTCTGGAGGTAGACCTCGGCCGAATCCTGAGCTGATAGCCGTCAGCGCCAAACTGACTACCTATCGAGAAGCTCTAGTTTCTTCAGAAACCTTCCAATGATCAGCTCATGTCGGTGAGCACAAGTACGACTCTTCGACGGCGCCAAGCCGCTGTTGTCGAAGTCTTAGCTGAACCCCCGCGGCACCGGCGTTCGTGCACGGACACGTCATTCACGGGAGCTATTGCCGCTGCCATCTGTATATCGAAAGGTTTAGATAGTTGTAGCCGGAAGCTTTTGATCATCTAGTGAAACTCTGTTTTGTGGTCTCATCTCCTCTGATTTGCTCCCACACTGTTGCACGAGTCACGACAGAGATCTTGACAGGTTGCACATAGATCACCCCATGGTCATCATCCGAAAAACGCTTTTGCATTCTTAGATGCTTGGCCTGTGAAGACGATGTGACCCGCGAGGGGAGCTAATATGAGTATGGGGTTTTAAGGCCTATGGCTCCATGATGACGCATCCTGTTTTCCGGCACCGAGAGTCGACCGACTATGTATGCCTGAGAATTCGCTTAGCCCAACCGCTCTTGTAATTTGGTGTTGCCGGGAAATACGGTAGGGCAATAGGATCAGTCGATGGTTAGCGCTACCGAGACAATCGGCCCTTGTTGTCATTTCGGGAGCTACACTTGGCAACACCAGTGGAACGGTCGACCTTGAACGTCTCGGCAAATAAGCAGGGCCCATCCTGGCCGCTAATCTCACCAGACCGTCGATTATCGGAATGGGCGGGATTATTACGGCTGGTCCTGAATTATAATAGTTCTGTGTTATGATCCACGAACTGGCCGGCTCGCTATATATATGGATATATATACCTAGTAAGCTGTCTGGATTTACTCCGTCTTGAATGTCGCACGTAATCGCACACCATACTTGACGCGCCCAATCAGACTCTTGGATAGCCCGAAACGAGCGATAATATGGTCAAAATGACACGCGAGATCGATACCATACCGACTCCGAAGAATGTGAAGCCGAAAAAGTTGGTAGTTTTGAGTGCACCTAGGTTAGTGGAACGCTTTGCTATATCTTGACCCCGTCGATGAGCTTCGTGGTACGATTCACTCCGTGACTAGCGGATTAGCTAGAGCTTTCATGATGGTCAAGATACAATTTAGACCTCCTGCATCTTTGCTCTGTAGTGGGCGTCAACGTTCTCACGTCTTCACGTTATGTGTAGCTATTCACTAACCATGCTCGTAGAACCGGCACCCATGGCATATATAAAGCACTTAAACAGCTTGGCTTCAAGCCGTATCACATGGCAGAGGTGATGATGTCTGGACTCCCTGGGCTCAGAATCTTATCAGACGCCATGAATGCCGAGCTCTTCCACAATGGAACACCGTGTAAGTGCTGGACTTGATCTGCAGAATATTGCGCCGACAAAATGAATTGGAATTAACAAGGGAATTCAGATGGCCGAGAAGAATTCGATAAATGGTTCGCGAATTATGATGTAAGTTCTTTCAGGAAGAGCAAGATGCCAGATGCTTGTTTATTGACGATATGAAGGTCATAATAGAGATGCCCTTCTTCGCGCTCCATTCAATGATAAAGGCCTACCCAGACGCCCAATTTTTGTTGACCGAGAGAGATCCCGAGAAATGGGCCACGTCCTTCATAAATACGGCCGGGATGTCTCATCAGCGCTTCAATAGCCTTCCGATGTCGCTTTTTAAACATTTCGACGGGTTCGCGTCCAAGATGTCGAAATTCGGCGACCGTTGGGTGGGCCACTGCACAAATGGCTTCTACATGTCGGATGAAGGTCGTCGGGCCCTTGTTGAGAATTACAAAGACTAGTAAGCTGTGCTAATAATGATCTCATTTTTATATCGAATTGGCTGACTTTGATGGTAGTATCGCGGAGGTGAAGCGTCTCGTACCACCAGAGCAGCTGAAGATATTCAGATTAGAGGACGGCTTCGGAGTAAGTACTATGCATTCCCGCACTACATCCCATGTGATATAATCACCCCAGGACACCGAGATAATATGAGCCGAAAGCACGGGAATCGATTTCGTTTATCTTCATACGAAGCGCTAATCTCTGCGGTGCCTTACAGTGGAACGAACTATGCCCTTGCGTGGGCGTGCCGGTTCCGGATATCCCTTGGCCGAGCCTAAACACGCCAGAAGAATTCCGCGCGGTAACCGGGCCTCAATTTCAAAAGGCCGCTAGAAAAGGAATGGCAGGCGTGACGACTATCGTAGCTATTGCGGCAATCGGTATGTGGTACGGTAGAAGGAGTCTCATGGCTATGCTGTCGTAGCGATGACCGCGGGTAAATTGTCATCTCATACCATGGGCGGCCTAGGCGCCTAGTCCCTCGTTCATCTGAGATGAGTGTATACACTGTTTAGAGCGTTGCATTTGAAAAACAATCGTGTTGTAAAATCTGCGGGCTATTAGTCTCTTAATGTCCCAATAATCTGAAAAGTGAGAACACACCTGAGAGGCAGAAGCCCTGGTATGACTGCTATATTTTATGAGCGATATAATGATGTCGCGAAATTCAACCTCAACGTCGGGTAATAGATCTTCCCAGCTTTTTCCTTCAAAGGTCTGGTACATCTCAAAAGGAGGTGTTTTGAAAGTCGTAGCTTCAGGCCATGATTCACGAGTCGGGCTTCCGATATTTTTGAAGATGCTTAGTATTAACCCGAGCTGGTTTCCATCTTCATGAGCAGGGCGTGATTCAAAGAGCGTTTTCGATGGGTTGCGACAGCATTCCGCTAGCATAACACCAGCTGCCCACATGTCGACGCCCGTGCCGTACGATTTGTCTCCGAATAATGTTTCTGGGGCGCGGTATGCGCCGGTGCCGATATCCAGGATTTTCTGATCTGCAGGTTCAGTGTGGACTGAGAGCTCCGGATGCCATGCCGTGCCGAAGTCAGAAATATAGGCGGGTCCATCAAGGGCCTCGAGTAAGATCGCTGAAGGCTTGATATCCCTATGAATGATCCCTTGACCGTGTAAATACTGAAGACCAGTAAAAATCTGTTTGAAGTGCTTTATGATACGGCCTCTAGGAATAGAGCCGCGGGCGATGATGCTCTCCAGACTGAATGGCATGTACGGAAAGACAAGGACGAAGTGCTGCTCTCGGTCTCTGAAAGTTTCGAGTAAAGGGATACATGGCGCCTCCAGGAGTCTAAGGATTTTGGCTTCTCGAAACGGATCGTGGGGCTCAATATTTCGGGTTTGCACAATCACCTTTAGGGCGACAGCTTCAGATCGATAAACCTCGGCGGTGACTCCATCGCCGATGTGATGGCAGTTTTGATAGGGCCCTATATTGACACTGGAGGAATTTATTATTTCACTTGCCGCATGAGGCTCCTTTTCTACCTGCTCGAGCGTGGTTGAGGGATCATGTAGCGCGTTGATTCGGCAAGCTTCTTCATAGTGCTCCTATGCCGGTGTCAATATATTCTCTATCCTACACGCGGGATTGTGTGGATACAATATTAAAGCTGATATAAGCAGTCTACACGGATCGGAATAACACGCATTTTCAATGGAAGTAGGTAGACCAACTCGCGACGCAGACGTTTTAAAGGCTTCAGTCTCTATAGCAAAGGCGTCCTTCTGTACATGGCTGGTAGCGGCGCCTATCTGTTCAAGTACATCTTTTCTGAAATACAGTAAGCAACTAGCATAGTCAGTGCTGAGACAAATGCACGGACTGACTGACATAGCTTGTATGTTGTCGTAGCGATTGGTTGAGGTGACCAACTTTCTCCAGTCTGGCTGAGACGAGGTCATGTTTTATGAATTCGATGCTCCCTGCCGCCCAGGTAGCTAGTTGACTTAGCCAAAATGCGTCGTTAGTCAACCTGGGCGCTGCACATAATTACACCGAGGATAGCTGTATATAGAGATCTATGGCTCTGAGGTTAATAGGTTTGGGCAACTATGATACTGGAGGGACTCGTGTGGGCAGATGGTGACTGCTCGGCTGGGGGCGGCTGGCGGGGGCCCCTTCTTCTCCAGATCCACATAGGCTCGTTGGTACTGGGTTAGACCAGAAAAGGGTTGACCTTTGTCATTTTTCAGCGAAACTAATCCGAAACAGGCAAGTGTATGAGCACAGCTGCGGAGTGGTCTGGTTGCTGGGCACTCGGAACTGACCTCATAAATTCCACGGCAGAGTCTCGCTCGCAGGATTCCAGCCTTCAAAGCTTCCCTGGAGCTCTCGGCGTCCTGCACCGCTGCACCGCAACGATACCCAACCCGATGTATCTATAACTAACCGATGCATACGTGCAAACAGCTTATCCCCGGCATCCAATTGCAGCGCTCGTTCTTGTTCTCCATGTATGAATAGTTCCTATTTGCCTCGCTGATTGCGTGCGCCTGTCGCCGTCGTCTTTCGCCGTCGTCGTCGCCGTCTCGCCGTTCTGCGCCTTATACATATCTTATATACATGCATGATTATACTGCATCACTGCACCTTGGCCACATTGACATCGGCGTCTTTCCGATCTAGTGCACCCTATTTTGCCCACCATGGAGGCTCTTTCGAGAGCCGAGTATCCCGCGATGCTGGTAGGCCACTTCAATCGTCAAATGCTAAGATGCCGTGGCCGCCGAATTAACTTCGTGTCGCCGTAGGAAAACCTCCAGCCCGCCCAAGCCGTCATCGTTCTGACCGATCGAGTTAAGCGCGTCGTCAAACTGAACTTTGAAATCGCCGATTGGCTCCAGGTACGACCGGAAGCCTCTGCTTGCTGCTCTTGCGAAGAGGCATCGTCGAAGCTAACTTTATCTTTACCCAGGAACGTCGGCGAGTCGAAGAACAGTACGCCCAAAACCTGCGAAGGCTTACCCAATTCCGGGTTCCTAATGCGCAATCGGAGCTTGGGTAAGTATACGGCATTCCTGGAAATCAAGGTCTAGGGGATGGTCTAGGGGATGGGACAAGGCGACTAACGACTTTCAAGGAGTTTTCAGACGCAATGGGACAAAATACTGCAGTCCGTCGAGTCCGTAGCGGCCTCTCATCACACCTTTGCCGCGCACATCGAGAAAGAAGTCGAGACACCTCTTCGCATGTTCGAATATCGGAAGGAAATGCAAAACATCCAAACAATACAAGGAAACCTCGTGAAAGTCGCCAAGGAGCTGGACGAGGCGCAAGAGAAGTCGGATAAGCTAACCAAGAAGGGGGGCAAGGCCAGTGCTCAGAAGGTCGACATGGCCGCAAGCAAGCTCGAGTTGGCCACGAATCAGTGGAAGTCACAGGCTCCCTTCGTTTTCGAGAGTCTACAGGCTCTGGATGAGAGTCGCATGAACCAGCTACGCGACTGCTTGACGCAGTACGGCACTTTTGAGGGAGAACAGGCTCAGAAGCTCCAGGCCGACACCGAGACCGTGTTGAACAGCCTACTTGACTACAACACGGCAAATGAGATCCAGCATTTTGTCTCGAAGATAACCACAGGCCGACCGAAGCTCGAGAAACGAGGATCAACCATGCGACAATCATCGAGTTTCGGTGCTCCAAGCATCCCTAGCGCGGCACAGTCCAATCTCAATACGTTGACGGAAGATGATCGCAGTGACTACTCGGGACCTAAAGAGGGTCCTCTTGAAAATAAACTGCGAAGTCGTATTGGCACCATGCTTGGCCGACGCCGTCAGAGTATCCATGGGGGATTCGGCCAATTATCACCGGCGAAAGGCCCCTTTGGGCGAAATACCAAGAGCAGCCACGGCTTATCGCCAAGAGCATCCTCAAGCAACCTGGGCGACTCAACTAACAGATTAGGTGCCCTAGCAGAGGATCCCGATACAAGTACAATTGAGCCTTTCCGTACCTCGGAAACCGGAGAGAAAGCGAGCCACGATGGCCCCAATGGCGTTGGGAGGATGAACTCGACTGACGCAGTGCGGCCGGAGACTGGGACGACCTCTACATCTCAGGTGAATGGTGCAGGTACTGCGGCATTGGACGTGTTAGATGTACCGCCTCCTCCGGGACCTCCGCCCTCCCAACAGAAAGAGCCGGAGAAAGATGCGGAAGGGTTCAGCGTACCGACGTATACACATGATCCTATATCGCAAGCCGAGAAAGATGCCGCAGCCCAGGAAACTGAGCACGCGTTTAAGCTGAGCATACAAAAGGAGCCGGTCGCCGAAGAAGACGAGGAAGCTAAGAAAGCGGCTCTATCAAATGTTGCGAATAGCCTTTCGGCAATGGGAGCTCCGGCGCGCAGGATGGGTACTATTAGGGGCCGTAGAGATGTGCGCAACACGATCTACGTACCCGGACCCCCCGTCGCCGAGAACTCGGCTACTTCGGCTACGACACTGGCTACGACGCCGCCTATGCCGACAATATTCTCCAGGGCTACCGGACTATCAACCCTGAACTCCGAAGCCAGTGTAGCAGGAACGTCGGATACTCAGTCTATTCGATCTGCTAATTCACTGAGCAGCGTTGTTCAAGCAAAGCACCCCGAGATGCATGAATCGGGATTAAATTCTTCTCTGATGGAAACTGTATCGGCAACCTTTGAGGGTGGTGCTGTCAAATCTGTAAAGGTCAATGGCGAAATTGCGCTGTCGTTCAATGCCGGCGATGATCCAAACTCACCATGTAAGTCCACCGTACAATGCCACTGATAATCACCACATCTAATTGCTGACGGCTTTGTAGCACATCTATCCGTCCGGATCAACAATTTCTCCTCTCTGGAATCCATCGGGCCGAACCGGATTTTTGTAGCAAACAATCCAGATCATCCTGATCAGTTCACGCTGGACACATCCCATCTCCGGAATACTCACATTGGTTTCTCGTATAAGCTACACATTGATGCAAGCGCGCCGCCAAGCGATCGCATTCCGATCCTGCTAAACCCGACGTGGAAACCTCAAGGCGACAAACTCGGGCTTCTATTACAATACAAGCTGAACCCGTCCTTCAGCTTCACCGCTAACGGCTCTCCCATCCAACTACATAATCTCGTCATATTTGCGAGCTATGAGGGACGAGCCTCAGGCGCTCAGACTAAGCCTTCGGGCACTCACCTGAAGGATAAGCATCTGGTGTACTGGCGCCTTGGTGACGTCACGTTATCTCCAGATGCAGACTGGCAAAAAATTGTATGTCGGGTGGTAGGAGACCAAGGCGCGGAACCGAAACCAGGCAACATCGAAGCGAGATGGGAGTTCAGCCCTCACACGGATTGCGATGCAACCCAGCTAGTATCGCTCTCTAAGCTTGACGAAGGCAAAAACAAAGAGGTCGAAATCATCGACGACGACCCCTTTGCGGATGCCGCGTCGTCTGCCGCAGAAGGGAAGTGGGTTGATGTTCCCGCGGTACGAAAGGTGCTGAGTGGGAGGTACGAAGCAAGGCCGTCGACTCCTTAGCCTAGATTAAAAGAGCTTTTGGGTCTTGATGCGTGCATAGGATAAGGCGGCCGGGAAAGAGACGGGAAAAGCTGTAATGCAGGACAGAGTGTATTCGTTATATCCCTTTTCTTCATTTCAATCGCAGAATCACTTGTTTTATCTTATGTTTTTGTTCGTGGGTTTGATTATCGATGCACTATTTCATACTTGTCTTTCCCGCGCTCTCTCGTCTCACTCTGTCATTCTTGAACGTCGCCGATCCGAACTCTTATCATACAAGGCTATACATTTATCCATCCATTTATTTAAGCGACTTTAGTTCTTCACTTTTTGTTTTTCACTTATGCTTTTTCATCGTCTATTGCCTAACCATCTGATTTTTTCGTTTCGGAGGAATCTTTTTGTTAGCGGAAAAATCTTCGATCATCAATCTCAATCAATCATTGTATATAGATAGTACTGGACAATTTGATGATACTTAGTTGGTCGTACTGCGAGATCATATTGCGAGATATGAATCCGGTGGAGGCTTTTTTCTACATTGATTCTGATTTGACTTGTGCCTGTTCATAGTAATTAGCATAAGTAGTTCGTCGAGCAGAAGAAAATCCGAGAAGCCTTTGAGTTGTTAGCTGGTGAATTTGAACACGCCGTTACAATCACTACTACATACATACAACGTGTTACCGGTATACACCGAAATTAACATCACAAGTGCCCGAGGAAAGAGACAATCTTGAACGTGATATTCGTAGCATCGCTTCAAATTCCATTATGCAATTCAGCATTATATACTGGCGAGGCAGGTCTCAATCGTTATGCGAAAGTAGTATTCTGTCCCAGCGCGTCAATACGCGATGAGATCAAACAGGGAGCAGAACAATCCACCTGCTCAACTGTCGCCACTGGTGTATTCTAATAACCCTCTAGCTGAGCCTAAACTCCATTCGCGAGTCTCGATCAAGATCATGCGTATCTAGATGACCCAACAGACATACAGACAGACAGGCCCGTCTAGGAAACTTGAAAGCCTAGTATAACTAGTCTCACTGCCCCGCAGCCCTCGCCTGCTCCTCATAAAACTCCAACGTAAGCGCGGCCAAAAACCCCGGAATACATCCCTTATCGCGGACCCAGAACTGGATCTGGTCAGCGATGCGTCTGGCGAAGGGGCTCTGCGGGCCTCCGGAGACCTTCATAGTGCCGCGCTCGCCATCGAAAATAATGCTGTTCTCGTGGTCCCCTCCCTCTGGGTCGACGGGGGACGGGTAGTACAGGCTCTCGACGCGCATCTTGCCGTTCGGGATGAACGTCACCGTCCACCCCAGCGTGCTGAAGATGGCCTCCTTGAACTCCTGCGACTTGGCCGCCCACACCTCCTTCAGCCGCCGCGTCGTCTTCTGCGCCGACGCCGTCTCGCGCTGCGCTTCTTCGATCTCGCGACGCGCGGCCGCGAGTTGGGACGCGGGGATCACGGATACCTTGGGATTGCGCCGTGATTCTTTGGATAGCTGGGCGAGCAGTTCTTGGTTCTCGAGCTTGAGAGCGGCGAGGGTGGAGGTTTTGAGGGCTTCGAAGTCGGAGGTGGGGTTGGACCGTAGGGAGAGGATGCGTGTCTTGTTGGCCGACTCGGCGGCTGCGAGTCTAGAGTTTACGACTTCGTGCTCTTTTTGTAGGAGCTGGTGTGCGGCTTGGAGTTTTGATAGGTTGTCTGCTAGCTTCCGACGTTTCCTGTTCAATTCACCTAGTTGCTGATTTTCCAATTCATCTTCCCGACTTCGCTTCGATCCGACGGCGGGCTCCAGTGACCCGGTAGAGGAGTCTACTGCAGATAGCTCTTGATGCAGAGATTGGACTTCCTCTTTATACGTATCGACCAGTTTTTCGAGCTCGGAAATGCGATCCACCTTCTGCTGGTCAAAATTGCCAGTATCAAAAGTTTCATCTTCCATGTCGAAAGTCTTTAATTGAGCCCGAAGGTATTCAATTTCCTTCGTAGCTAAGGCACGTTGTCTCTCAAGCCGAGCTTGGGATTTGCTAGCGGCCACGGGGGCAACGGCTGTTTTCGATTTCTCAAGCTGAGTTGTCAAACTCTTCTTGTCTGACTCTAGTGACTTGATGATCTCGTCTCGCTCGGCGATCTGGGGCTGCACCTGGCCTAGTTTCTCAACGAGAGCGGCGGAGTTGTAACGCTCCTCGACAAGTGCACGGGCGACGGCCTCAGGCGAATCAAACTCCATTATACCACTGTCCGTGCTAGCATTTTGTAGAAATGCGGTCCAAGCCAACCGTTCATCCTCTAATCGTTGCTTCTGGATGCGGGCCTCATGGAGTTCAGCTTCCAGCACATCAGCAGCATCCGCCCTTCGTTGTAGCGAGCGCTTCTCTTCCTCGACCACTTCCACGGCTCTGTGTACTTGACGTAGATGAACCAGCTCGGCATGTTGTTTGGACGTCTTGGCCTCGAGTGACCGTATATGCTGGACCTGGTCGCTGAGTTCGCGGCGAATGATGGCAATGGTTTCCGCATCACCGGTCTGCGCCTTCAAGCGTATTATGTCGGCTTCAAGCTCACCCATGAGCCTGTCTTTGTCGCCTAGCTGCTCTTGGGCAGCCAGGAGTGACGTTTCGCGTGTCTGGACGTCGTGTTGCAGCTCGGCGATGGCTTGTTGCAATTCGGAAACGTGTGCCTCGACCTCGTGGGTCCGTCGCTGGTTCATTCGCTCTCCTTCCTCTTTCGCAATTGCTAAGTCTTCCAGCTGCTCCTTCAGCAACCGCGCCTCATCCTGGGCTTCGCGCAACCGCTTGTCAAGCTCTGCCGTGTCGTGTGCGCTGGCTTCCTTGACGGACTGCAGCTCATCTTGCATTGACTCGTACTGGCGCTGAGCTCTACTCTTCTCGCCCTCGGCAGCCTGCCTCTGGTTGAAGTCGTCCTCAGCCTTGCGCTGTATGTCGCGGATCTCGTTCTCGTGCTGTAGGACTAGCATCTCCTTCTCCTGCTCGGTGGTCTCGATGCGGTAGCGCATGGTGGCGACTTCGGCCTTTAGCTCTTCGATGCACTTGCGCTGTGTCTCGTACTCCTCGGCGTCGGGCGGCGCGAGATTCTCCTTAGAACTCTCGCGCGTGGACGCCCGCATCGAGTCTCCGCGCTCGCGGCTCTGTCGCGCCGACTGTTGGCCATGGCGAATAGGCGATGTGTGTTCGGCGCCGGTGATGAGATCGTAGCTCGGTCGGGTGTTATGCGACGCGCGAAACTTCGAGATCTGGTTATGTGAGGAAACGAGCCTTGTCTGCCTGCCTGTTTGTTTACGTACCTGCGATTCTTTGGCGGTGGCCTGTGGCCGTGGTAGCGTGCCGCTCCCGCCGCTTCTGCGCAGGCGGGCTGACATGGAGTGTTCGTGATTTCACAAGTGTTGATGGCTGATCTAGGGAATAGAATGGCTGGCGCAAACGCTTTCGAGCTTCATATCGCAACTGCCGGCGACAGGTTAGCAGATGAATATGGGAAGAATTGTCTGATTTCCTAAATTGGACCCTTACTTTGTTTTGGTTGTTTGCAGCAAAGAGCTCCTGCGTTGGGGCCCAGGATCTATCCTCATAGGTTCTAGCCTAAAAGAGCATCTTACGGAATACCTAGCGGTACCTGCAGACGACCACGAGGAAGAGCCCCAACGAGCTTCTTCTTTACGAAGTATTGTATTTCATACTTTCTTCAATAATCATCCGTACATATGGAGTCTTTGTTGCGGTACGAATATTCACAAATATTCATTTATTCCTCTTCTCTCGTGAGGATTGTTGTATTCTGAAGCCACCATGCTTCCGCGATACTAATCCTTTGTTTTTCACATCGAAGTGCCGGGTACCTTAAGTACAGTGTCACTTCCCGGTACGGTTAGCGCAGCTTTATACGGGAGCTCTCTGGTTAGTTGGGCGTTTTTGGTTCTTCTGGCTGTGAAGCTACTTACCTCCTAGGGAACCTGGCCTGGCCATCCTTGCATCTCAGCACTACGGTAATAGGTACTTGACATATTTAGGTTAGTGAGCTAGACTTGTCGATACTCCAATCCTCTGCTCCGATCTCCAACCCGGCATCGCACGTCCTCGGAACGAGCCTTCGATTCCTCTATCTGTCCATACATACAAGCCACGATATCCACATGGCTTCTCGACCACGGTAACAACACCACAGCAATTGCTGTACCCGTCTTCATATGCCGCATCGTTTGTCCGTTACGTAGCCCCCAGCTCCGAAGTCGCCCGCCATGGCCCTGCGTCCGATCGCCGCAAGCATCGGCAGCGCTGGCGCCATGAGGGCCCGCGGTGCATCTGTCTACACGATTCCTAAGACCGTTTCCCAATACACGAGGTTATACCACGCCCGGCCTCATCGTGTTGGCGCTTCCACGGCCAGGCAGAACAGGATCGAGCATTCTCCCGGATGCGCCATCTCGGCTCGGCTGTATGCGACTGGACCGCCGCAAGAGCCGTCGCGAGATGGCGCCAGTACTGCGCACCAGAAGGAGTCGGAATCAGACGCCGCTGCCACCGCAGCAAAGTCCGAAGACGGCCCTCACTCGCAGACGTCGAGCGACTCCTCGGCGTCGTCGGTCACAGAACACTCGGAATACGACTGGGAAGAGAAGCCGAACTTCGACATCGACAAGTTCACACAACTTCCCTACGAAAACTTCGGTGTCAACCAACACATTATTATCGATCGCGAATTCAAGGAGGTCCTTCGCCAGCTGCTGTGGAAGTTCCGCGCCCCCATCCGCTACGCTTTTGCCTATGGCTCCGGCGTGTTTCCGCAGTCCTCCGGCGGCACGGCATCTGAGGCTGAGATCAAGCAGGTTCATCCGAGGCCTCCTCCTGCCGTCCAAAAAGCTCAGAACGGCTCGCCCAAGATGATCGACTTCATATTCGGCGTCTCACATACCCAGCATTGGCACTCACTCAACCTGAGCCAGCATCGCGACCACTACTCTGCGCTTGGATCCCTCGGATCTGCTGCCGTCTCCTATGTCCAGGACAAGTGGGGTGCCGGCGTGTACTTCAACCCTTACGTCACTGTAGAGGGAATTCAGATTAAATATGGTGTCGTCAACATTGACACGTTATGTAGAGATCTGAGTGAGTGGGATAGCCTATACCTTGCCGGCCGTCTTCATAAGCCTGTTAAGATCTTGCGAGATGACCCACGCGTTCGGCTTTCAAATCAGATTAATCTTCTATCGGCACTAAGGACCGCTCTGCTCCTGTTACCCCCCACTTTCACCGAACAGGAACTGTACGCTACAGTCGCTGGTATAAGCTACCTGGGCGACCCTCGGATGTCTTTACCTACAGAAAATCCCAAGAAGGTTTCCAATATCGTCAATCACAACATGATGAACTTTCGCCGACTCTATGCGCCCCTCATCGAATCACTCCCCAACGTCACATTTAACGACCCCTCTTGCAAGGACGCGGATTGGGTGAATAATACCGACACAGTTATGAAGCTCGAACAGGACATGGATCCTGTGAAACGAGGAAATATGGTTAGAAGACTACCTAAAGCCTTTCGGTCTAAGCTTTATTTTGAATACCAGAAGAAGTTCCAAATTCCTCAACTTGAATTCAACAAGATGATGGAAGAGAGCAAAAATGAAAACACTGGCTCCTTCAAACGGCAACAGGGTGGCCGGTTTGAACAACGCATAGCGCAACAAAACCCCGAGGAACTTCAGGATACCATTCGAAGTGTTATCAAGAAGACAATATCTTGGCCGAGCGCAAGTCAAAGCGTGAAAAGCTTTGTCACAGCCGGCTTTTCTCGCGGGTTCCGCTATGTGGGAGAAAAAATAAGTAAATACCGGCAAGGGACCAAAGAGACTGGGGAACGGTGATCTTAGTGCCGACCTTCCCGTAGTCTTGATGACAGCGATCTCCATTCACGCCTGGAGTTAATCGTGGAGCTCTCTCTGAGCCAGCATGGTCTGTACAGAGACCTACCAATTGTATTATACCCTATTGCAAGAGCACTAGGCTCAACAACATGGCAGTCGACGGGGATTTGCCACAACCTGCCACATTTTATTGTGTCTTGAACGGTTTTTATTTACACGCGGGGAGATTTCGGGGAAAAGCATAACGCGCAAGCTATGGGTAGCGTGGGATCGGGATAGAATTTTTGTATCATTGCTTCGCCTAGAAAAGAGCTGGGCGATCCATCCATACACTCGCAGTCATAGCATACTTACTTCAACGCACATACGGCCCTTAGGGGGGAGAGTGTAGTGCGGTTACGAGGATGAGGCATCGGCGCCTTCTTACAGGGATAGAAAGAAAGAAACGTAGCATTGGTGATGGTGGCAACTGTGCTGATATCGTCTTGTTAATATGTTATGAATAATGTAAAACCAAATATTCCATGCTTTAGGGATGAATTTCTGCATACTGGTGTTGATTGCGCTGTGGTCTTGGCCTTATTGGCAGCAATCGCAAAGTCACAATGATGACTCCAGGGTGATTGTAGCTATGTCATCCAAGGGCAAGGTAGGCAGAAAATCCAAATTCCTGATCAAGCATGTCCAGGCTGAACTGGATATGATTCAAAGCCTAGAGCGCTGGATTTTTGATATGACATCGAATACAATTACTATCAATCAGCAAATAAGAGTCACAGTTGGCACTTCAAAGGTTTCTAAAGAGTGAGTTCTAATTGAAAGTCTCCGCGAAAGTATTGATAAGCTAAGTTTTCCAAGGTACATTAGGGCTTGTCAATCCAATCCCAAAGTGTCTGTATCATCCACCCCTTTTTGACTGCTGATACCCTGAAATTCTACTTCAACGCCCAGAGATACATAAGTCGAAAGTAGTGAAACACACAATGACCATTAAATCACATCCGCATCAGCCGTCATGATAGAGTGGCTGACGCCGACCTTGTCAGTCTTGTAGTCAGGGTCCTCAGGCAGCTCATGGCCGAACCACTTCTTGATGCGCTCGCGCAGGACCTCGTAGCCCGCGCCAATACGATAGACCTTCATATTGGAGACGTCGAGGATGGTTCCCGAGCGCTGGTAGCGGTGGTAGCGCTGCAGGCCATAGTCGACGATGAGGTCGGCGGCGGCGCGGATCTGGGGCTCGAAGTCCTCGACGCGCAGCTTCTGGCCGGCGCCGGTCATGTTGGCGCTGCTGCCGATCATCAGCTGCCCGGCCTCGTCGTTCAGGCGCCCGATCTCGCGCTGGAACGGGCTCTCGCCGATGTTCATGGCCAAGGTCCCCCGCCGCGTCACGCGGTCGAAGTTCTCCGGCGTCAGGTGCGCCATCCGCTGCGGCACCGGGTTCTTTAAGGGGGCCACGGTGTTCAGCTGCTGGTCCATCTCTTGCGTGACTACGCGGATCAGCTCCACCTGCTCAGGCGTCACGTCGTTGAGCTCCTGGAATGCGCGGAACGTCCCGATCACGCCTAGGGTGTGCCCCTTTTTCCGGTTCTTCGCGTGGAAGCACCGCTCGATGCCCTCGTTGCTGGCGGACATCAGGCCGTAGCCCACGTCGGTGGGGATGATGATCGTGCCGCCGGCTTTCAGCATCTCGAAGGCTTCGCGGGCGTCGCGCTTGTGGTCTGGTAGGACTCCAGGGGCGGGGATGACGCGGGGTGCCATGATGAATTTTGTTTCGTAAATAGAACGAGGGAATCTGTGGTTTCTGGGTAGTAGTGTAGACTGGATGAGTTGATGTGTTGGATACTGAACTTCTCAACTCATAGGGGCGCCATGAAGCCTCTATATATATCCAAAATCACCAGCATCGCCATCGTAGACAACTCCTTTTTGAAATAGGTTCGCAGCCGAACATAGGCATCATGGTGCGATGTGGAATAGGCCAGTTAGTCTCCGAGCTGCTTGCGCTGATACTGGCAAAGTGATCGGCAAGCCAACAGATGTCGTTGCCGCCCGGCACGAGCACGATGCTTTACTCGGGGGCGCGTCCGAGCCCGACATACGACATCGCGCGACTCGATGTCGGTTTCTCAATTATCTGCAGCGATGACTTACTAAAGTGATTGGGACCTACATCTGCATATTCCATTACCAAGCTTCCCGGTAGACGAATGCGTTATGCGCCTTACATCAGCAGTTCTGACCGGTGCTCATAACTCAGACATTGGACTCTTCAAGTGTTACAGTGGAAGCCGGTTGACGTATGTCGTATACTTTGTTTTGTTTTCCCCTTTGCAATGACGTAGAGACTGTAGCTTACATCTGATGGCTTTTATTAAGAGTGAAGGGACCCCGCGGTCAAGGCCTTTAAATCGACAGGGATTGAAATATGATCTGATGTGACACATCAAGGGTGCATCATGTAATCGATGGTGGGGAACGAAAAGACAAATCAAAGGGGGGAACACACCAAATATTGCATTGCGAAGATACATAGTACTAGATGTCGTGTAATGTCAGCACTATGCTCTTGATCCTTTCACCTCGTCTAAGTAGTCTCATTTGTCCAGTCAGCGGCTGCCGCTCCTGCATAGCATGCTTCAACTGTTTATACATGACTTATATGTCATAAATCATCTAGCTAAAGTATGCAGGGAGCACTCTGCATCAAGACGTGGACTAGGCTTGGGTGCTCTTTTGATAGCTACTAAGGAGACGTTCCCTTAAGCCCAACTAAACTGCACGATGATGAAATTCTCGGAAATTCGCTATTATTTCAAACAGAGGAATGTTCTGAGTAAGCGAATGTCACATTCATATTTACAGACGTGTAGGTATTCTGCCAAGTCTAAGTATAAAATAAATTTAGAAATTATGTAGATATAGGAATGGGGATTGGAGGCGCAGGTTGAAGCCATAGAAACTGTAAATTAGCGAAGATTGTCGAGGTGGGTTAGGTGCGCTAAGGGGCAATGTTCAACTCTTCAACTAATCCGACATGACCCGCTCGCCTCACTCTTCTGTTCTTCCTTAACCAATCATGTTAAATAAAAATATGGTATATGAAGCATCTAGTCTAGTTATTTAATGTTCTGTAATTGACCTTGTGTTATTCTACTCAACTACGTCGAAGATCTACGGAGTAGATACCTTTAATAGCGCGTTTTTTCGATTCGCGCCGTCTCATTGTAGTTTAGTGTCGGTAATTACTACACATTTGAACAGGGGAGATTTCTCCACCCCCGCAATCGTCTAACCCAGGTACTTGTCGTTGCGGGTGCCTGATTGTCCGCAGAAGTCCGCACGTCTTCGGTTCGTTCGGGTTGCTGGCAACCCTGGCACCGTGGAGGCGAGAGGTCGTATTCACTTGCATAGGAAGATAGCACATTGCAGCGGCGATTTTCGGCTACAACTCCTCTGATTCGGGTGAATCTTAATTGAAACAACTGATATTCTATCATAACAATTAAAACTTCACAGGTGCGCGATACTTTAAAGAACGAGTTATGCACAACGTATTTTGTGATCATCTTATGTTTATACGTGAGCTTGATGAGTCTCGAGTTACCCATGATAAGAGCGTCTAAATAGAATAGGCTTAGACTCGATCGGCACATCTAACCCTAGACACCTAGCGTAGATCAATTCACGCACTAAATTTCCGTTCAAAAGCCCCTTACAGGGAAGTAAGTAGATACCTACAGCAATACCAAGACACGGACGCGCATCCTCTATCCATGAGCACTTCCCAACCAAACCAATCCCAGATGTAATATTTATGCACGACAATTACTACGATTACTACGTTATCATCCCTTTACTCGCATAATGAGCCGCGACAATATCGCCGTCGCGTCATGCACATAGGGTAGTATCTACAATAATGGCTGTGGGACTGGGGCGATAACAAAGTGGCTAATGCATGCCAACCCAGGCGGTGATAGGTTCGGCAGGGCTTGGACGGAAAGATTTGTACTTAGTCATTGAACCAAGACTTACAATACAAATAATCACTCGAGAAGAGCAGCCAGATTACAAGCAATAGACAAAGCAAGAGTAAGCGTGAAGACTTGAAGAAAATAAGGGTTCAATCAGCTGTCATGTTATAGTTATATGAATATCAGCTAGAGAAAGTAGGAATCTCGACGACAGGATTGATGACATGTACTATGGTCCTAGTAGCTGTAGACTTGAATAAAATAAAGCACCCTGTACAGAGGTACAAGTCAGAATCAGCCCCATGGTTGACCCGGTTCATGATACTGCCCGTACTTGTCGGTTCTAACCGAAATATCCATACAGGTGTCTTGCACGTTGCAACGCACGTGAGGCTAACTGCGGTGCAAAATATGAACTCTTTTGACATCTATTTTGAATGTTGCGACTATCAATATGAGAAACTCATCTCAAACTTTAAACTTTTCAACTTTGTCGAACCCTCTGCAGAGTGACAGGGTTGAAAGTTGAAGACTTGAAACTAGCCCATTTCTAAACCCCATGGCTTAAACTTGTCACTTTCCAAGCCCATCAAAAGATGTGAAAGCCGACTTCGCTGCAATGATCTTCACCCGCGCTACCGTGACCTATCAGATCCAAGCTCAACAGGGTCTTTTATCGATGTCAATTCATGAGTACCGGGGATTTTTATCATGCTCCCGGATTCGACCGCGGGGGCATGCCCACGAAGAGAAATTCCGAATAACCCGCCTTTCTGTCGTTGCCGATTGCGCCGAATAATTGCCCGTCGGATTAGGTAATAGATGATAGCTGAAATGATTAGAACGCCCGCGAAGACGCCTAGGTAGATTCCCACTCCCATTCCGGGATTGATGGTATTGCCACTACTTGCCCCGCTATGACTATCGGAACCGTAGGTTAGGCTGGGGCTGGGAGTATTTGCGGACACTGAGGGCGACGATGCCAGAGATGACTGTGTTGGTGATGATGGCGCTGGTAGTTGCGCTGTTGTCGCCGGCGTCGCTTCGAGCATACTTGGAGACTGCCGGCGGGTGTCAGGCTCGATCGATATTACGGCGGAGTGCAACACCGCTGAGGGAATGATTCCATATGTAAGACTTACTGGTGTCGAAGATGAGAACAATAAAGGGGTCAATGTAGGAAAGTCGAAGGACTGATAGCGCACTTGTATCCCGTATGCATTTAAGCCGTCGGTTGAGAGTGTGACTATTGATGTCTTTTCTGCGCTATCTGTTTCGGAAAAGATAACCTGCCAGGCAACTGTCTTCCCGCCGAGAAGAGTGGAACAAGCAAGTGTCGTTTGCCACGGCAAGTGTATCGACGTTTCGCACGCGAAATTATACTGGCTAAGTAGTAACACACCACCAATTAATAACCTATGCCTTGATCTTTCCAAGTTGCGTTTCCGTGGACGTACGTTGGACAGCATGTCGCAATAGTTTCAATACCAGTGCCTAAGCTAGATGTCATTAAGCAAGCCGTTGTGAAGCCGGTCGGACATTGTGCCGGCGAATAATATTGTTGCGTCTGGCCATTATACCCGCTCGGATAGCAGCTCGTTTGTGCCAGCGGGCCTTGGAGGTAGTAATGGTGGTAATAGGGTGGCGTCGGTAAACTCAGGTGGAATATATCGCTCTTGCTAACAGCACAATCTGTTGGCTCAGCAAAATTAGTCGGGAGTGTGCCCAAATTTGTCATTTTCGCATTATATGCTTCTGGATACAAGCTTGCGAGGTCGAGGAGGGGAGAAACAGGAACAGGAAAACGTGACTGATTCGCAAAATTAGAGCAGTGGCAAAAGGGCAGGCTGTGGATTATTGAGGGGGCGCGTGGCGCAGAATCCCTTCGGACTCGGCGATAGACCAATACTACCAAAATTTACCCTGGGTAGTGATGAGTCCTATGGAATTGTCCTTTCAAGTATGGGGGCCAGTCTAACTGATCAGGGGCTGAGAAATTAATGATGTAACATAATCACAAGGTCAAATAGAAAATGGCCGGTTATGGCTTTTCTGGAGGTCAGTAGGGGCATAATCAGCTTGTGTAAATAGTCTGTCAGGCAACCGAAACGGTACTTGCCTAGGCAGTTGCTCTCAACACATATCACTACATTTCGTATTAAACTATCTGTTTAGTTATGAGCTCTATCACCCTGTTCCTGATTATAAAGAACCTTGTATAACGGTATCCGCATACAAAGGAGTATAAACGGTCGATCATCAGATTTAGACATGTTCTACCTTTACCCTAAAGCGCAAGTAATGTCATGATATGATATTACATGCTTGTTCCGTAACAGCTTCAGTCGAAAGGCGTTTTACGTACACACTAATCGGAAAGTATAACTACTAAAGCGGGAGTAATTATGGCTAGGGGAAATGAAGAATAGTGAGATAATTCATAAGAACTAGAATGAAGGGTTATAGGTATTCTATCCCCGTCGGTCCAGCTAATAAAGACAATCATACAATCGTATGATAAAATTCACTGAATGAAGACTACGTTATCTTTATATTATAAGTAATGCTTAGATATCTAACTAAGATCTGTAGCTTGCTAGCCGTACAAGGTTAATGTGCCAGTGAACATCACGAAAATATATCGCGGACATTATGAAGAGATCAGTATGATGAGATCGTCGCTGTTACAATTTCTTGACTCGAACGCAAAGACAAACAGTCCATACTACTACTTTGGTCTCCTAGAAACTGTAGGCTTGGGAGTTGGAAACATACCTGGAGATACTGTATTTCCCATGACTTTCTTCCTTATGTAATAAATATATGTATATATCTTCTAGATAATTGACACCAAGCTGGCTATAGTCAGCTATTCAAACATGCAGAGCCCTGTAGAGCCGCTTTTGGCTAATAGAGAAGACTAGGGATGAATTAATCTAATTATCAAGCCCTATACTAGACCTTCAACCCGACTGCAAACAGTCATGGATTCACTCTGCGACCCCTAAGCCCTTGACCGTATTCTCAACAACACATTTGGAGTGTTAACTTGGTATGGGAACCTGCATCAGAAGCTGCCAGAACCTCCCTGCAAATTACTTTCATAAACTTGAACGGCATCGTAAATCCGGCCCGCCACTACTCAGTCATTGATGAGTCGTCTCATCATTTTCCTGCGTTCCTTCGAGATCATGCAGCTTCCGATATGCTTTCTTCAGTAACTTTTGTGACATTAGTCGAGACGGGTCGTCTTCTCTGAGAGTTGTCTTTTCGATCGAAACCACATGTTTTAACAGTTCTACTGCCTGTTTTACCTGTCCTTCTGCTTTATTTGTTAGGTATGCTCTTGCAAGTTCGTGCTGCGATGCTAGTAGTTCAGGGTGGTTTTCGGCAAGTGTTGTTTTTCTGATCGAAACCACACGCTCTAATATTTCCACAGCCATTTCTATCTGTCCTTCTGCTTTATTTGCTAGGTACGCTCCTGCGAGCTCGTGCTGCGATGTTAGCCGTCCAGGATTGGTTTCGGCTAGTGTTATTTTTTCGATCGAAACTACGTGCTCTAACATTTTTATAGCCATTTCCACCTGTCCTTCTGCTTTACTTTCTAGGTATACTCTTGCGAGCTCGTGCTGCGATACTAGCCGTTCAGGATGGGTTTCGGCTAGTGTTACTTTTTTTACAGAAACTACGTGTTCTAGTAGTTCGAGTGCTTCTGTTATTTGCTTATTTTCTTGGTACGCTCTTGCGAGCTCGTGCTGCGATGCTAGCCGGTTAGGGTGGGTCTCGGCTAGTGTTGTTTTTTTAATCGAAACGACGTGTTCTAGTAACGCAATTGCTTCTGTTATTTGCCCATTTGATTGGTACGCTCTTGCGAGCTCGTGCTGCGATGCTAGCCGGTTAGGGTGGGTCTCGGCTAGTGTTGTTTTTTTAATCGAAACGACATGTTCTAGTAACGCAATTGCTTCTGTTATTTGCCCATTTGATTGGTACGCTCTTGCGAGCTCGTATTGCGATGTTAGCCGATCAGCGTCAGTTTCGGCTAGCGTTGTCTCCCGGATCGAGAGAGCACTCTTCAGAATCTGTACCGCATCTCGGTGTTGCCCATCTTCATGGAGGCAACGCCCAGCCCAATAACGCAGTTGCGCGCTCTCTTCAGATCTGTTGTCATCTTCGAGGAATCGAAGAACATGAGGTAGGCGTTGCCTCCACACATGGCGGTCTTCCCAATCATCGGTCTGGAAGATATCGGATAGATGTGCAAGGGCATCAGCTTTGGTCGTATTTTCTTCATTCTGTGTCTCTACCCATGTCCGCGTCGCCAAGTGCACCAGTCTATGCATATCGAACATGTCGTCTTCTTCTCTGACATCTAAGAACGCGTACCCAATCAGTGTGCCAATTGAGGACCTTAGCTTGATTTCAGATCCCTTAGTTGGCAGCATGGAGAAGGGGATTGCTTTTGGTTCAACGGTTGAAATGAATTTTAGTAACTCCGCGGCAGTGACATCCTCTCTGCTTATTTGTTTAAAAGATACTTGCCAGGTCAAAGCCACGGCATTTTGTGATTCTTTATACCGATCTTTATCGTGAAATTCCCAGCTTAATAGTTCTGCCACGTTTGATTTGGTTCGACGTAGTAAATCAAGGTATGTCCGAATTGGTATCTTATTCCGTTTCATGTACATGGCTGCTTGGGTGATAGCGAGAGGCAGGCAAGTTAGATAAGCCAGAAGTTCTTTGGCTATTTCATCATCTTGGCAGCCTGATTGCATTTTCTCCTCGAGATATAGCTTTGCCTCCTCGAAAGTCATCATTTTTAGCTCTATGACATCATTCCCAGCAGCTGTTGCTGCAATGTCGGAGAATCGTGTGGTAAATAAGATGCGGCCGTTGTCGTTATCGGGGAGAAAATCATGGATACCGCTTGAATCGTCATTGGACCCAAGCAGTGTTTCCATTTGATCAATGTTGTCGATGACGAGGAGCCAGCTCCCTGCCTGATCAGAGTTGAGGTATCGTTGCAATGACTCCCTAAAGTCTTCGTCTTTCTCAGTTGGAATAGAAAGACGCTTTATGGCTTCCGCGCAGTACTGTTTAAAAGTTGCGCTGTTTGCTGCTGATAGCCAGATGACCATGAGCCCTCTTGCATCTTTAGCTTCATAGGCTATCCGCAAAGCGACTTGAGTTTTCCCAATACCACCTAGGCCATAAAGACACACTCGCTGATGGCCCTCACGAGCGAAGAGTTTCTCATTAAGCAGCCGCAAGGTTTCTTCACGGCCTACGAAAATATTATTCATTGGAAGGGAAATGTAGTGGCGCACTGAGCCTGAACTCGTGTTAGCTGCGATGTCTCGGAACTTGAAGCTGATGTTTACTAACTGCTAACTGTTGCATTGACCGCATTCCTATCCACTTGTTGTCGGCTAGGAGGGTTGATAATGGCGTCCACAAACACTTGAATGTTCCTCATTTGGTTTTCTAGGTAATTATCAGTGTGCCCAGCGATGGTACTCTCCTTCTCCCAATCGGCTAGTGTGATGTCTTCTAGGCCACGGTCCACATTGAATCTGTAGTACTGCCCGGTACCTCCTAGTTGCCTGTCTAGCTTTTGTGCTACTCGTGTGGAAGTTGAAGCCATCTTTTCGAGAGCCTTCAGAATGCTCCGCCGACCTTTGATCCCCACGATCTTCCCAAGGCCGGTGCCAATGCTAAGAATCTGTAATTCTCGGCGGTCGGGAAATTGCCGCTGTGCCTCATCAATGAGGACTTCACATGGGTTGTTATATCCAAAGCCTGCATCGATAAACTCAACATTATCTCGGCCGAGCTTGATTGATTTGAAGAAGGTTGTCGCAGCCGAGGTCGCGCGTGCAACTTGCCAGATTGTGCAGCCCTGATATTTTTCGGACATATCGTAGGTTCTGAGAAGCGTGGGAAGACCATCAACATTTACTTTTGTAATAGTCAAAATCGCCCTATGTGCCCCAGGTCAATCTTTTCGTTTCGCGGGACCCTTCGGTCAGGGGTAGTGGAGAATATACGTTTTTGTGCAAGATGGATCGCGGAACAGTGCGCCTTCGTGCGGACATGAATCTACAGTGGAACTGCCTTGACGTCGTTGCTCGACACATTGCGGTTCCACGCAGTATTCTCTGACCGTCTGTTTAATGGCGCTCTCGAGAGCACGGGCCGAGTAGGCGCCCTCAGGAGCAGCTGGAAGAAATGTGGTTCGTTTTGAGGTGAATGCGATCTGTGCGACTTTACTATATGCTCGTATGCACTCGTCGACGGTCATCCGCAGGCGACCAAGCATGATAGCAATGATGCTAGTTCGATGTGTCAAAAGTGGAGCCAACTAGAGGTAACACAGGTGTCACTCTACCCGCCGGTGCTTGTGCCTCCGATGAGATCGAAATATTCGCATGGCTTCGGGGTCGATTCGAGGCCTTTGGACTTTCGGATAGTTTCCATGATATTTTCGAGGATCAGAAGACTTGATTTGCCACGGATGCCGCCTCCATCTACATGATACATGTCAGCGCGGCTGGACGCCGCCCAAGGAAATTATTAAACTGGAGACGTACCGAGGGACAGCACCCTCAAGGGCGGAGCCGGAGCCGGAGCCAGAGACCCGGTCGCATTCATCCTTGCTTTAAAGGCGGACACTAGAGCGCGCTAGAGACTTATAACCTTAAGTTGGTGAAACAATCGATTGTCCGACGACGAAGCTTGTTGAGTGGGTAAGTGGGGTTTCTGACGAGACTGAGTGCAGGTGGTGTCTAACACAGGTTGTGGTCTGTGCTGACTATTCGTGGTCCACGTGATATACTATCCTTGCCGTTTTAGAGGCTGTACTGTGCGGATAATTACTTTCTGAATTAAATAGGTACTCAGCACTGTTTGTTCTTGGCGAGCTGGATATCGCGCGTGAACCCATAGTCCTATGATAGCACGCGTCTTGCCCAAAGTACAGTATCAGCTGGCGGTGTTGTATGCTGATACCAATAATGATCAAGATCGGCACAACACAAGCGTAATGCTTGTCTAGCTGCGCTGCTACCGACACTGAACTTGAAGGAACCAAAGGGCAACAGCCAAGCTGCTGAATACATCACTGCCGGGTCCGCGATTGAGAACTCATCTCAGACCACCATGATGTATTGATGAAACAAATGTTAAGGAGGTTAACGAACGAACATATGATCTAGCTAGGGACCCAAGATTATATCTACACCGTGACTTGGTGCAAGATTGAAGCAGTTACCGTTGCTAGAAGAAACCTCGATATTTTACGCGGCTATTTCTTGTCAGCTGAGGGCTGACCACTCAGGACCTGCTCCCAAATATCATCATACATCTTCGCAACCTTCGCAACAGCAGGCCTATCATGCAGCCGCTTCATCCAAGCTGTATAATGAGTCCATTGGGCAGTGTCCACATCCTTCGCCATGATCGCGAGCCTCCCCGTACCCACGGCCTTGAAATAAGGGATGAACATCAAGTCGGCATATGTGGGCTTGTCGCCCACCAAGAAGTCGGTACCGTTCTTGGCGAGATGTCCGTCCATAACGCCGATAACGCGCTTTACTTCATCCGTGTACCGTTCAATTGCCGAAGGCAGCTTCTCCGCGTGGTGGTTCTGGAACCAACCAAGTTGACCAAAGTACGGCCCCTGGCCGCTGACTTGGAAGTACTGCCAGATTCGAGTCGCGTTTTTTTCCTTGCGCGTGGTGTAGTGCAGCTTCGCGTCTTTGTCGTATTCCTCGATCAGATAGTCGACGATGGCGCCGGACTAGGAACGAGACTTATTAGCAGTGAGCTGCAAATAATCGGGAGTAGCCACTCACCTCCCATATGACCATATCGGTATTGGGATCGACTAGAGTCGGCACGCGACCATTTGGGTTGAGGTTCGTATACGGCTCCTTTTTCAAGTCGGGCCGAGGCAGAGACTCGAACTTCCAAGGAAGGCCGAGTTCCTCGAGCACGAATGCCACCTTGTATGGGTTTGGCGCAGGGCCAGTTGAGTAGACGATTAAAGGCTCTAGACCGGACATGATTCTTCGTATGTTGGATCCTATTAAGCAGCTGAAGAGTTTCACAGAGAAGATTGATTCTGAACACTTAATGATGACCACGCTCCTTATATCTACAGGTATCTCACGTCCGCAACGATCACCGTTTCAGAAGCCTGTGCAAAGCTCTGCTGATTAATAGCTATTACTTACGATGTTCGAATGATTCATAAGCACTACAAACGAAAATGGTATCCTAGACAATCAAGATGCGGTTCCGGATGATTAAGTCCGACTTTGATTGACACTATACGCCAAGAGATGGGATACCGAAGGGGTTGAATCCCAGAGGGGCGGCCTTCGGACCAGACGGACCAACACAGGCTAAACCCAAAAAGGCAGGCTCCGCTCCTCGGAGCACATACGGTCCTTAAAGACCGGTCTTCAGACTGATTCTTTCCCTTAATCCATATCTCATAATGTTGTATTGATGATTATTTACTATCAAGATCAGATAAATGGCGAAGAGTAACAGTACTGACCCTCTACAGCCGCCTGTGAGCCCTTGGAGCTGTTTCCCATGCAGACGGCGAAAGATCCGCTGTGATCGGCGATATCCATGCTCCCATTGCTCGAAAGGCGACCTCGACTGTGGTTTTCCGGTTTCTGGTCGTACGCCGACGAGAAGACATGATATTCCGTCCTTCGGTTCTAAGAAAGAGAGCCAGGCCGACCTTCTAAGTCGGCTCCGCCGGCTCGAAGGATTCGTTGCCAGGATGGGATCAGGGGCTGGAGAGAACAGCCCCGGCGGCGACTTACGCGAAACTTCTCAGAATTTCGACTTGGACACGCAACTAAGAGACAGATCTCAACGGAGATCTACAGATAAGCATAGGCAAGCAATGGCGGAGCTGGCCCATGTCACTGATGAGCTAGGAACATTAGTGATGCATAACAACGAGAGTATGTATGTCGGAAATTGGTTATGGGGCGTTATCTGTGACGAGGTAGGCCATTCTCAATAACATATCTTCGTTTGTTATTGTGCTAACATTGAAGAAAGGTAAGACATATTCGACAAGTTGTCGAAGATAGCAGTATGGAATCAGAGTCGCTCGACAAGAGGGTCCTTGGCTCTTGTATTCAAGGGGTCCCCTTCTTCTGGGGACCTAGTACTCTCGATCACGAGAGCTTGCGGCCGCTGCCGTCGCAAGTTCTGTATATATGGGAGATATTTGTTGAGAACGTCGACCCATTCATTAAAATTCTGCATGTCCCGACCGTTGGGAAGATAATCAAAGAGGCCAAAGGTGAGCGGAAATTCACGGGCGGCGAACCGCTTTTGAATCGACCACTCCGACCCTCCGGATATCATACCTGATTACTGGGATACTGACAATGCTGATCGCGGAACAGGCAAATTCAACTTGATGACTCGCGGGATGGAAGCTTTGATGTTCGCAATTTGCCTTGCCGCCGTCAATTCGCTGCATCAAGATGAAGTGAGGCATCTCGTATACATATGATTGACAGTCTCGTCTAAATGTCGTGTTAGGTGGAAGAAAACTTCGGCAAGGACAAGCAAACCCTTCTCGCTCGACTCCGATTAGGCACTGAACAAGCACTCTCCCGAGCCGGCGTCCTTAACACGACCGACATTAGCACAGTTCAGGCCTTCATCATATACCTAGAAGCCGTTAAACAGAATGATGGACAGAGAGCTACCTGGACGTTAGCCGGGCTACTAATGAGGATAGCGGTTGGAATGGGGCTACACCGAGACGGATCTCATTTCTCCAACGTGACCCCGTTCGATGCTGAAATCCGACGACGTGTGTGGTATCACATATGTCTCATCGATTCTCGCGTGGGAGAATGTCAGGCTCCCAATGCAGGTATAACGATGAGCCTGTTTGATACCAAGAAGCCATCGAATCTAAACGACACCGATATCGCACCCGACATGACCGTTTTACCAGTCTCAAGCGAAGGTTATACCGATTCTACCTTTTACGTCTTGCGGTGCAAGATGTGGCATTTTGCCTGCAGATTCAAGTCCACGATATCCACCGAACCGGGTTCGCATGAAGACCGTACAGCCGATCGGCCGACACTCCTCAAGGATATTAGAAAAGACATGGCACAAGACTTGAAGCGGTATCTCAACCCTGAGTCGGACCAGTTTCATTGCCTCATACACACCATGATTGTGCTGGAGTTGTCAAGATTTGATCAAATCATTCATGTGGCGAACAATTTCAAGTCGCCGTCCGAATCGCACAAAGCCTTCGCGCTTGCCGTAGCCAATCTTCAGCATGTTTTCCACTTAGCGGAGCAGAAATCAAGCGCGCAATGGAGTTGGTATCTCGTCAGCTGCATTCAATGGCACACAATGAGCACCATACTGGTACACTTGTCGACAAGCCCCTGGGGCCCTACAGCCGAGATGGCATGGGGTCTGGCGAAGAAGGCATTCGTGCATTTATCGGAAGGACTCTCTCGGGATCCGATGAGACAGCCGCTGCAGGACCTCATGGGATCTGTTACCAAACATCGCGAGCTGCAGATTCAGAAACTGCGAGCGAACCCTACTTGGGCAGAGAAGCTGGCCCGCATCGGGAGTATGCCAGGCCCGGTGCCGACACTCCATGATCTTGCGGACGGGGACGAGGCTCTCGACACTGCAATGATTGAAGAGCGTCTCGCTTTTGAGATGAACGAATCACGTACTCTGCCCGAAGAATTTGGCGTAGAGAATTCAACCCCAAGCCATAGCTCCGGTGGCTATGAGGGGATGGACAAGTGGATAGACCTAACCCCTTCTTTCATCGAGACCGACCCATCTGATGATGTTCTTCAAGTCTTCCAAAATACAAGCACAAACACTGATTGGGTGGAAGACGGAGACTTAGAACAGCATATGGAGTCAACTCCCGTTGATCATTGGCAAAACGATTCACCGCACGACCAGGAACCTTGGGACTCTCGTTATGGGGGTGACAGCGGGGGTTTAGGATGGTTAGATTGGGACAACATTCTCAGCACAGAAGACGCATTATGAAAGTTCAAACACTTTCGTTCTCAGTAACTGCGGTTTTTTCTCGCCTGTCATTATCGGGAGCGTCTAACGACTTAAACGGCCTAACAGGGATACTGGCACCGGTATTCGTAAGCGCTGATTGGTCAACTTGCAAAATCGCGGCTACCTAGTTGCACCATCGACGTCATTGACCCAGCACAGTCCCAGTTACGTCAGTAATACATATAGCTCGCTCACATCGTGCATCGCTTCTGTCTGCATTTTTAAAAGACTTATACTCACAGCACGCGCTGAGACGAGAATCGACAACTTCAATAAATAAACAATCGCGAAATCCATCCTCATCTCACAACCATGAACCCTTCAGGCGCACCGCAGCCACCCCGAGAGGCAGCCTATGAGACAGAAGGCAACCCGGCGACATTAAACCCATACGAGGAGCGTGTCGCTCACAGTCATGAACACGGACGACCAATCGCTAGACGTGTCTCCGGCAACCATTCTTTGGAGATCCAAGACGCTGTGCCTTCGAGCTTAGCATGGGGTATACATGGCGGAGCACAATCTGGTCAACCCCAAGAAAATGCTGAGCGGCGCGGCGAGTTGGAAGGCGGCAAGATGACCACGCCGGCCGAGGGCCGGGTCGCTGACGCCGTGGACGCTAAACCTGGAGCGACGGGCTCGCAGCCTGATCTTGCAAGCGAACTTGACCGGTAGGCGTACTCTAAGCTAATTTCTCGAGCCTTTTGAGGATGAGAAATATTCATGAGAGTGCTAATGAATTGAAACCGCAGGAAGAAGAGTGAGCAAGCTGAGGCGAGGAATGCTATCAAGGAAGAGAGAAGACATGGGAAGATCTCGGATGGCGCGGGCGGTGGAGTCGATACTTAAGTCAACAAGAGCTCGATCAGACTTTAGACTTGGGGACGAAAGAACAATGCAGGGATGCGACAAACCACGAACGAGTCGCGTCGCGTGCATGTCTCTTCACGATAGATATTTATCTATTTAACAACAGATAGGAGGCCGTTAATTATTCACACCGTAAGCCCACCTCATTCGTAGCGCGTCATCTTAAAAATACAGCGACGTGAAAACATCCTGTGTAGCAAGTCATGTATCGAATTTATAGCAATTCTCAATGACGAACAACTGCCGTCGCCTCTGGGCGCTTTCTCCCGGGCCGTGGAGAGCCAGCAGGGGTTGATTATATCCGCGCGATGGCCGTCGTTGCGGGGTTGGACCGATCCACCACGCTTCAATTCTAGTCTCTCTGTCTTATTATGTATAAGAAACCGATATGTACTGTCGGCGATGGTTTTTCCTTTTTCATCTCAAAATTTGGTAGTCGCGATCGGATTTGAAAATGGCTAGCAACGGCACCCAGAACGGCGGGCCACCCGCAGATCTAAGTGCGCCCCAACAACTCTACATAGACGGGTCCTACGACCCGAGCTCAGATGGCGCAACATTCCCAGTGTACAACCCGATGACGGGGTCGAAGATCTACGACTGCGCATCGGCGACCAAAGATGACTACTCGCGCGCCATCCAGTCCGCGTCCGTGGCATTCAAGACCTGGTCGCGCATGGGCCCGTCCGCCAAGCGCATCATCTTCCTGCGTGCCGCGGACATCCTCGAGAAGTACATGGAGACCGAGGCTCCCGCGCTCATGTCCGCTGAAGTCTCGGGCACCAAGCATTGGACGAAAGTTAATGCTATCTCGAGTGTGGGAAACTTGCGCGAGGCGGCGAGTCTGGTCTCCCAGATCAAGGGCGAGGTTTTGCCCGCTGATGCGCCTGGGACGACGGTCCTGGTTGAGCGACAGCCGCTTGGTGTGGTTTTGGCGATTAGTCCGTGGAATGCGCCTGTAGGTCATTTATCTGCTGGTATCGTGTGTAGGTGGTATCAATTGTGCGAGTTGCTAAATGGGCGCAGGCAAGTCTAACAGTCCGCGCCATCGCCACCCCGCTGATCTGCGGTAATACCGTCATCCTGAAACCCTCTGAATTCTCTCCCAAGAACCAGGACCTCGTTGTTCGCGCAATGATCGAAGCCGGGCTACCAAAGGGGTGTCTTCACTTCCTCCCTGTATCTCCGGAGTCCACGCCGGCGATAACCGAATTCGCGGTCAAGCATCCGCTTATTCGGCACATCAATTTCACCGGAAGTGACCGCGTAGGCCGAATTATCGCCGGCCACGCGGCTACATGTCTCAAACGATGTGTTTTAGAACTCGGCGGCAAAGCACCAGTAATCATCCTCGAGGACGCAAACCTAGATGATGCGGTAGAAGCCGTAGTCTTCGGATCCCTAGCGAACGCAGGGCAAGTCTGCATGTCGACCGAGCGCGTGCTACTGCACGAATCCATCGCCTCGGCATTCAAAACCGCACTCTTAACCAGGATCCAGAAAATCACGGTCGGCAACCACGAAGACGACCCAAACGTCTCCATCTCCGGGCTCTTCACAGCAGCATCGACGAAGCGCGTGCAGAATCTCCTCAACGGCGCCGTATCTTCGGGCGCGAAGCTCCTGTGCGGTGATGTTTCGGCGTTTGGACCAAATCAAACCATCATGGCCCCGCATGTCGTCGACGAGGTGACGCCGGATATGGAGATTTTCCAGCGCGAGAGCTTTGGGCCCTTGGTCTGTCTGACGACTTTTGCGAATGATGATGAGGCGGTTGGGTTGGCGAATAATAGCGATTATAGCCTGAGTGCGTCGGTTTTTTCGAGGGATGTTATGAGGGCCCTGGATGTGGCGAGACAGGTACGGTCGGGGAGCTGTCATGTTAATAACCCGTCTGTGTATATTGCGGCGGGGACGCCGAATGGGGGGGTTGGTGGCGCTTCTGGATATGGGCGCTTTGGTGGCATGGCGGGGGTCTTGGAGTTTACGGAGTTGAAGATCATAAGTTTGGGGAAGTCGGGGGTTAAGTATCCGATCTGAACAAGCGGCCAAGATGAATAGAGTTCAGGGAAATCTGCTCGCGATATTTCGATGGTGCCGCAGCGTGATGTTCACTCGGAGTGTCGCAATTTGATCGTAATGATTGATCAATGTATATAACATTCTCTATGTGTGAGAATCTATTTTATTGTATAACTACAATGTCTCTCGCAAGTGACTTGCAATACGGAAAGGGGCATCATCAGAGCAATCCGTTTCGGGGAACACCACGACCACTGGTCACTTCATAACAAGCAAGCTCCCTTCCGGAATTCGTAATTAAGATGAGAATTTGTTAAATAACTCAGAGTGAGAAACTCAAACAAGATTGAGATGTAATATATCAATTGAGAAAATAGCGTCTCACTATGTCAACATAGCTAGACCGTCAATGTATAATTCAACGAATTCCCAGGCACCCTAGGGAAGAAGTCAAAAGTAAACGTGGTGTCCACACCAGCCGCAGTAACGGCATCAATAGTCGCAGCAGTGATAATCAGATCCCCTCCATCCCAATTCCACTGCCCACTATACGTCGCATAGCCCGCCTGCAGAGGACCGAGATACTGCGTCCAATCGTCGAACAAATACACCCCATCATCGCGCCTCATCCTCACAGCCGCAGGCTGATTGATCCCGCCCCAGGTCACGAGAATTCGCAAATCGGCGCCCGAGACGGCTTGTGAGGACGTAGCCCCGAGTGTTGGGAGCTCCCACTGCACGAGGTTCACGGACGCTGTCGCGCCAGCCGAGAATGTGATCGTGAGGTTCTCCTTACTGCCTGGAGTCCCGGATGCTGAGAAATACGTAGATAGGAAGGACGTCTTGAACGTGATATCCCCCTCAGACGCAGTATAATCGCTCGACGCGGAGAGCGCTTTTCCATCTTCGGTAGCAATCGACTTCAAAGTATTCCCATTCAGAGAAATAGAAATCGTCTGATCAGTAACCTCGTCACCGATTTTATGGAACACATACGCAGAGCTCGACTGCTCAGCGGCTGTCGCGTCCGTCGTGTACGTCGCGAGACTGTTGCTCACGCCGGCGGCGGCGTCGAGCAGGATCTGCAGCGATTGCGGATCTTTCCATGTCTTGGTGCTGCGGTCGAAGTGGTCGATGCCGTTGTCCCAGAGCATCACGGCCGTGTCGAGCTCCGTGGCTTTGCGCACGACTACGTCCATGTACTTCCGGCGTGCGGCGGGCTCGGTGCTGGTGGGGCTTGCGTCGAATTCGCCGAGCACGAGGGGCACGTCGGTGAAGTTGTTGCGGATGTTTTCGAGATCGTTCTGGATTGTGGTGATGTCGTCGTTAGATAGGATGGTTTTGCCCCTGGACTATCGGTCAGTGAAGAGTTTGTGAGGGTGATCGGGAGTAGAAGTATTCATACCATGCGCTGAAAATGAAGTCGTAGGGAGAGTAGTAGTGGTATTGCAGAGCCCAGGGATTATCATAGCCCGTAGGCGCTTTAAACCATTGCGAGGTCTTGATACTGTCCATACTAGCACCGACAAGGGTAACGACCCGCTGAGTGTTGAAACCACCCGACGCCTTCAGAGCATCGAGAAAGATACCGTTGATCTTGTTAATCTCGTCAGCTTGGTCTTCTGTATCCGCTGGCGGCTCGTTGATCGGCTCGAACGCAACGCTCGATGACTTGCACGCGAGCTTCTCGCCGATCTGAAGCCAAGTTTGATACATTCTTTCCTCGATGGCTGTCAAATTCGCACCGGTGACGGTGACATCAGCCCATTGCCAAGAGTCTAGCTACTGTAAGTATTGGAAGCCGGTAAATTGATATATCATTCTTCCTACCGTGATGGACGTTTGTTAGGACGTAAAGTCCGGCATCGAGAGCCATGTCAACAACATCGGACACTCGTTGAAGCCAATCCGGATCGATCGCCCACCCAGGTGAGGTGCCAGTGAAATGGTCGGCATAAGTGACTGTTTCTCTAGTAAGAAGATATTCTGGCGCTCTCCAACATCCATTTTATCGTACCAGGTATCCGAACGCTCTTAAAGCCGGCGGCCTTTACATCTTTGAACGTCTCAGCCTGCACCGGAGGGTTGTTCCACGATCCCTCATCGGGCGTGGCATCTAGCGTATTGCCCAGATTCCATCCCGGATTGATTGCAGCCACGTACTCAGCAGCTGTTATCGGTTCGAAGGTGCCGTCGCATGTCACTGCCGCAAGCGCCGCGCCCTTCAATAGCCCGAAAGTATGCGCGAGCACAACGGCACTGGTAGGCCTTAACATTGTCAAAACGTTGAGTTCACGTCTTAAATAGACTTAGCTTGAGCCTCAATTGAAGGACATTGCGAGACACGCCAATACGGCAAGCTTCCAGATATATATGCATTGTGCCTGTTTCTCGTTGGCGACATGTCGTACCATCATTTCGGCGAAAGGAACACGGTGTTGGAGTGAAGATCGTCCTTAAAACTGCTAGAAGTAGCTATTGCATAACACGAATGCAAGCTGTTTTGTGGAAAATCTCAGCGCTGTCCCTCCAAAGCCTAAGGTCAAGTCAAGGACGGGACGCAAAGCCGGAACGATCCATCGCCAAGAAAAGTGTCCGCCGATCACAAGGTGGACTGCTGCTTCTAAGTGCATGTTAAGACCTCACAAGATTCTAGCTAGGGTACGAAACATATCCTGTGGCTCAAACAGGGGGCCGGTATGATGTCTTCGGATGGTAGAGAGAATACTCTACATAGGGGTGGCGCTGTTGATCTTCCGTGGTCGGTTTCGGCTTAGCGCCGGGACACTCACGGCGCCGCGGAACTATGGACGAACCGAAGCCGATCATCCGGACGGACCTGCACCGTATCCGCGTAAAAAGAGGAGATGGAATGCTTATGGAGAAGGTAGCACACTTTTAGACCGTAGAGCTTAATTGCTGGTAACTGGGAGCTACTGAAATTCTTAATTGATGATAATTGCGGCTTGATAGGGACTTACTCAGCATTCCCGGTATTGATCTCGCAGTTGTAGACACTGTTAAATAGATGCTCTGCAATATAAATAGACTTACAGATATATAAAATAATGCTGTGGACTTGGTAATCGTTCTGATCATAGAGATTTTTGTGAAAAGGGGGCACCAGGGACTTGTTCGGTCTCGCTCGACCTTCAAGCCACCTTGGAGTACCGAGTGTATCAAAGGAGGACGAGCAGCTCTAACTCTTCTCTAAGTTCATTAAGATTACATCTAACTTATTAGGAGTTTGAGATTTATTTGAATCTATTTTGAAGAGCTCTCATATCACAAATGGGAGCCGAATAGACCACGACCGACCTAAGACTCAATGAACGCCTATATCTAATCAGTACTATAGACCGTCGTGAAGCTACTAAATACAGCGTAGAAGTAGCTTGTCACAGGTTCAATAATAAAATAGGAATGAATCAGTGACGTTGATTCGTGCTGGAGATAAGTTGAAGAGGGTGATGAAAGGCTGATGAGTAGGTTCGCTGGCTTCGATATCTGCACCCTTCAATAGCCAAAAGACTCCAAGCAATATCTTATGATCAAATACACCGCATGCACCTAAGTACACGCGGTACTCTTCATGTGTAGTATTAGGGTATTATCGCTAACGTTGCTCTCAAAATTACCTGGCTCCGGTGCAGGCCGGGATGCGCATAGCATTTTACAATCTGTTGGAAATATCTTCACTGGCATGTTATACGTATCACCAATGGGTGAACCTAACTATGCTAAGTGCCCAATGAAATCAATTTCGACTATGGTGGGCCAAGATATCAATGATGGCGGCGAAAGAAAAATCTACGCTCTAGTTATGCAGGTGAACCAACAGCATCAACGCATCACGTGAATCTCTGCAAGCTGAAAAGTCTTGTCTTTTGCTGCTTGAATTTTTTCGCAATATGCCCATTGAAGATTTTACTCTGAGTACATCATAAGGAAGAGCATTCACTTTATCTCTTCCTTTGCTCTGGCGTCAAGGAGACTGTCAAGTGTTTGGGTCATCAGCTCAAGAGTCAAGATGATCGGCCATTGCAAACGGGTATAGTTGTTCCGCTCTTCGACCCTGATCAAGTACTAATTTCCTGTCTATGAAGGATACTCTCAAGCTGAGCGACGGCTCCGATATCGAAGTGCATCCGAATGTCGTTAAGCAGTCGTTCATTGTGAATGGGCGCAACCAAGTTCATATGGAACGACAGCAGCAAAGACAACAGATTGAGGCGCTGAAATATGAACTCGCCGTGAACGGCACACTCCTGCGACGTCTTTCCGCTATGTATTATTCATTGAAGTCGAATACCCACAAAGACCATACTCAACTACCAGCGAGCATTACGTTCCAGGCTATTATGGAGTTAGCACCGGGCAACGGCGAAGAGGACAACCCACCGCCACCGCCAGAGGGCTTATGGGATGCCGATCAAGTTATGCCCTCGTATTCTAATATGATAATGAGGATCTTGGATGACGTGAATAAGAAGGTGAATAAAACATATCCGGATAAGAATCAACGATATGATATGTTCGTGAAGGAGGTCGGGAGCCATATACAGAACATGGAAGACATCCAAAATGGAGTTGTCAACCGGTTAGATGAGCTCTTGGAGGAGAATTCGAAGAGAATCACGAGCGAAAGCTATCACATTGGGGCCGACAGCTCATATATGAGCCCTCGAGGACCAGGGGGTGACTTCTAGAAGACGGAATTGGAGTTTTCCAATCCGATGTATTTGAACACAAACTCCAAGCCAGTGCAAAACCTTAATATCATTAGTGGCAGAGCTCTTAGTATCAGAAATGGCGGCGTCGTTCGCACAAACAGAGGCGTCAGATTATAAGGCCAGCTATGCGTTCATCTCATCTCACCCAGAGGCCCTCGAAGAATCCAATTCGGATAGTTTGTTAATCAAAGCCTTCGACATGGCCGTTAAACATCACGATAATCCGATTATATGGCAATACGTGCATCAGTCGGAGTTACTTCAGTGGTCTCGCAGACCTGGGAGAAGATGATGTCACCATGCTCTTTGAACGCCTTAGTTCATTAGAACATCAAGGTCGAGAAGTCTTCAAAAGGGCTGTTGAAAAAAGTCCAGCGCACTCAGAAGTTAGCAAGAGAGAGCGCGAAACAACGCGCTATTGAGGAACGTGGGGGTGTCGAGCAGATACAGCTGTATCCGGTCGATTCGGGTACCTCGATCCGAATCTCTATCCCCAATGCAGCGAGTGAAAACAACGAAGTGAAGAAGGCAAGTGCTACTCCGTAGGTATTTTCGACAAATTCCCGCCTAACATGAAGATCGCCCGGGAGAGCAGCGGATCACTAAACAAGGCTAGCGACGTCTTAAGGACGATAGGAGTCCCAGAGGCTGAAGATATAGTGCGCTTGCTTAGAGATGTAAGTGATCGTCCTTGAACCTATTCCTTCGGGTGCCCTAGTTTTATTCTTGCTCAGAAGCTTACTTTCTGTTATGTATCTAGCAGGCTGGCTGCCTTAATACCAAACTGGATATTCTTGATGCAACGTCTGAAAAAAGCTTAAATCGTGTGAGAGATATCGAGGAGGGGGCTGTAGAGTCACATGAAATTGTAGAGGTCCAAGGTACTATGTGATCACAGCGCGCTTGATGAGTTGTGAGTTCACGAAAATCCGAGAACAGTGGAAACATTGGCTAGCGCGGCGCATCAGTCGGCTTGTAGACACCGAACTAGGACCGCTGTTGGCACATCATGGGGCTGGGGATTCATTGACGCATAGGTACCGTAGTAGGTACATATGTATGTACCTAGTGTACTGTACGAAGTAGATGGCAGGGTAATTCGTGCAGTAGAATCATTACGCAATTTTCATGCTGCAGAATAGCTGGTGCATGCTAAGACTACTCTGACACAGCGAGAAACCCACCGTGATCTACTTCGTACGCTAATTACCAATATTACTATTTAGCTAGTGTATGGGCGCCGCGGCGTCTTGGTGTTTAGCAGGATAGTACTCCGTACTATTCCGTAGATTCAGATCTTCGCAGTGCAGCGTGATAATTATTCAAAGTCTACTCCGTAGGCCCCGACTGTAATTACACTATGTGACGGGTCCCCTCTTGACAGCTTAGGTTGATAACAGACCGAACTATCATACAATATGTTGGTTCCTGAGATTTCGATAGATAGATCGACATTGTGATTGTTCCATTCAGCGCAGTTGGATACTGTACCGTAAACACCTCCCTGAAAGCAGTGATCATGCGGTGATGCTATCTTTCATTTGTAGGTAGTGTTCCTCGATAGTGTACACAAGTGTTCCGGTTCGCTGGATATCGGAGATTAATTACATTAGAATACGGAGTATGGAGTAGGGTTCTTCCATCACCAACCATCTCGCCAACTTTGAGCCTAACTATTTCCTAATACGGTGTGATTGAGTTGATATAGTCACTCCACTAGTCTCGATTGGAGCACCAGAAAGCTCTAACGATGGTTATGTACATACTGTACTCCGTACATAGTACAGTACATACGTACGTACGCTAAGAGGCATGTACTGTAGTCCTATACTTAACGCATAGTCGCTAATTAATGATAGGACACTTTGGGAACCTGGACTGCGCTGGGTCCATGCGCATCTCCCCAAAGTAAGTCAAGGAGATGCTCTGTAGTGTAGTCGAGGAAAAATATTGATGAAGTTGCCCGCTACAGTGTGAAATTACCTAGGCCTATGTAAGTATAAGCTACAGTCGCATACTCCAGTACAGCGAAGCGTTTCAATTGCATCATACGAAGTACTTCGTACGTACCTTAGGTACTCTATATAACAAGTATAGGTAGGTATATAATACGGGAAAAACACATCTAGCAAACATAGGTACACTACATGATTGATGAATTTGGCTTATCTCTTGATGGGGGATCCCTTCGATGATAACAGTGTAGCGATAGATGACCTCACTGACGTCGGACCCGTATCACTAAGTAGGTACTGTATGTGATATACGAAGTACTAAGCGGCTATTTGGGTGACAAAGGTCTCAAAGATCGGGTGCAGTATATGATATCGAGATTCATGACATGGTACTCCGTATGCCTATCAGCTTCTCTAATATTGAGCTGTAAGTTCGGTCGGTACAACGCTGCGTAATTAAAGACTTTCAAAGCTATCAATGGAGGTAAACACATTAGCTTGGTATAAACTCATATTAGCAGCTGATACCAACCTCACATCGGAACAATCACATCAAAGATCTACATTGTATTAACAATTGCGGCAAAGAAAACAGATCTCCCAGTAGTAGCGCACATTCGTACTACGCTTCACACATATCGGCACCGTACTTCGTATGTGCTCTGGTAATTGCCTCTGTAAACATGCATTGGGAGGTAGTGCTCAGCATAAGCCAATCTTGACTAGCATGTACATCCGTTGAAAAAAGCGAGATATGATATAAAAGCAGACAGTTGCCTCCTGAAAGAATCATAATCAATCATTCACTCGTCACTCCCACATAAGTCTATTCACTGCTCGGCAATACTTTCAATCAGAGCTTTCAGGGTCATCAATATGCGTGTCGCTAAGATCTTTACTGGCGCCGCCATGGCTGCTACGGCTATGGCTGCTCTCTCGCCTCTCCAGATAGTTGATGATCTCAACAACATGACCCAAGTCCTTCAGAGTCTTCAAGTCCCAGCAAAGAATTTTGGTGCTTCTCACCCTACCCCAATCGCTGCCGGAACGGCCCTTTCGCCCGAGATTCTCGCGGGGCTCGATGAGGTCTATACTATCGCCAGGACCATGTTACCACAGATCTCTGGTACGCCTATTGCCAATCAAAAAGATTCTGAACTCGTCTCGGGATCTATGAGCGACGTAAGTTGTTGAGAATATATTCCGTTGCCGTCATCAAACTTCATGTTCTGGACCGAAGACTAATACAATTATACGTAGGTTTTCCATGAAATCACGACTTTCTTCGGCAATGTGTTTCAAAACGGCAAGTTTCAGAGCTTGCTTGAGAAGATCCAACAGTCCCTCGATGCATCACTCGGCAGCCATAGCAATACTGCGACGAAACACAATAAGCCTGCAGTCCGAGCTCGTCAAACCACTGTTGAGGACATTACGGCTGTAGTCTTGTCTTTCACCAGCGAGCTTTTGGTCGCTGACGCGAGCGACGAAGAAGGCGATAGACAAGAAAGCGAAGCACCAATTACTGTTCAGGATCTGCTGACCACACTCTTGAATCTTGTATCCGAACTGCTCACTGAAAGTGGTACAGGAGGAGACGACGGCGAAGCCACTGTTAAGGATCACCAAACGTCTGATATTCTAGCCCGAGAAACCACTTTTGAAGACGTTTTGGTTGAAGGCTTGAAATTTGTAGCCCATCGAATTAGACACTAGGTATGAACTTTGGGGGGAAATGGAATGAAGTATAGGGGTGCTGTGGAGGTGCTCTCAGTTTTTCTCGGCGCCAAGAAAAGGCCACTAATACCCATAGCCCATACTAAAGAGCTAGGCCTTTAAGTTATTGATTCTCGAACTTCCCTTCTACCTAATATAATCCGAGTTTCCAAATTAAGATACACTGATGAATTGCTGGTTGCACGCACACAGAACGGCACTGAAAGACATGCAATCCCGTAGGAAAGTATGTCGGGTGCAAAACACTCCTATCTCCGTTGATACTGTCGCTAGTCAAGTCAGCATTCCCGAGGCGACGTCTGCAACCGTGGCACCGTCACAATGAGTTAGAGCACGCCGTACGGAGGACTGAGTGAACGATACGTATTGCTTATACAACATTCCAGCGCCTTTCTTGACAGCTCCTCCATAGCATAAGCCGCAGCGCGCATTTAGACGTTTGATGATTGGTAATGTAGGGTTGTAGCGTATTGAGTGCGGCCTGATGTTGGACTATGTTGGCAGCTAGGGCTGGCTGGACATCTTCCTGATCTTTAGGCCCCGTCCAACCAGCGCACAAGTTGATGAGTGTACATCGGCATCACTATGCTGACCTGATTAGCTTCAATTACCTGGAGTATTATTCGAACAGTCAGCCGCCCTGGTAAGCTGTATACAAATGGGAGCCTCGGAAAGACAAGCTCACGACGACAGTCCCCGGCATCGAGGAGGGCTGCTATCATCTCGTCTATGAAAGCTCTGAATGGGAAAGTAGAGATCTTAACAGCGAGTCTCCCGTATCTGAGCCCTTAGCCTCTCCTAGCCTAGAACAAGCAGAGCAAGTATCTAACAACGGGCAGGTCACTTCCTTCGACCGTCTCGATCTCGACACGAGACAACATACACCGATGGCTGCAAGGCATGATTTCCTCCCTATTCCACCCAATAAAGCTCATCCCGGAGAACTGTCACTGCTGGTAGGTATTCGCAACGAACACGGCCCCGTAGGTCTAGAAAAGAGATCCTATGCTGCCAACGACAACTATCAAGACATTCCTGCTCTTGAAAGCCTCCAAATCTTACGGCTCTTGTTACTGCACGCAAGAAGCTAGACAAAAGTTTAGTCTACATCACTCTTTTCGCTCACAGGGCAAGGTTGTATAGTTGGTTGAATGGTTCCAATTTCACTATTTGACTGAAAATCATCGTATGTGCGAAATAGACTAACATTTTAAGGAGTTGGGGATGCTGACATAAGATACGAAGTACGTCTAGTGTGATCATTACATAATACAAGTCATAGCCACAGGTTGTTTAGTCCTTGGGCTAATGCTTAGTACCGTATTCATCTACCCACTCCTTAACTGTAACATTTTTTGGGTCGCGGAACACGAATGACGCGTGATCGATGAACTGGTCCACTGCGAACCCAAATCAGCGACACCCTTAGTTGAGAAATCATGAAACTTACCACGTGTGCCAAGCTTATTCCAGCTGTCAGTCACTCCGGCGAGCAAAGCATCATCTACGTGAAAGGGCGGGATAACTTGTTTTTCGTCTCTTGCTGTCTGATTAAGCCCCATGAAATCCGTGGCGATATTCTTCCCCATCGTCTCCAGGGACTCGAGGGTTTTGATAGCAGACGTGATGAGATTAAGTAGGGCCATGGTGTCATCCTAGCAGTGGTCAGCGTTTCTTTTCAAGGCATCGACTCTTATGTAAAGGATTTACCGCTATACGCTGTGCGTCTGCGCATATAATACGAGCTGCCTTCAGCTTCTTTTGGTCGGTGTCAATTTCGCGCTCTGTTTCTTCGATGTTCTTCTTGATCTGTTCTATTTTCGAGCTGTGGGGCGTGTTCACTGAGACGGCGGCAACCAAGCCGAAGGTGGTGCTACATTCTTAGTACAGACAGTCGAACAGGACGGGTAGACTTACCACCAAGCGTAGGCCGGAGTCGTCTCAGTGACATGGAGATCTACAGGTCCTCCTTAGTATATGACACTGATAACAGACAAGAGAACACACCAAGGCTCAGCTCATCATGCTCTTCCCTCAGCGTCTGCTGCAAAGTCTTGATATCGCCCTCATCTAACAGTTTCTTGAGTACCTCATTGTTGGTCTGCAACATGGAACTATGACTTGTAGAGGCATTTTTGAATTTTTCAAAGTCCCGTCGGGCCCCCTGACTCAATACCTGCAGATCCATAGCCCTGAAGGCTGCCCTCTGGGCATGTTCCCCGATATTCCTTCTCTGATCTTCCAGTACCGTCTTGTCCGGGGAACTTTTGTTGTTCTCGTCATTCCATTTCTTAAGGGCTTTCAGAAGTGCCACATAGTCCGAGCTCAGGGTGGTGCCATCCGCCTTGTTTCCGGATTCCGTGAGTTTATGAGCCACGTTCGCCCGCAGCCCCGACCATGCCAGGAGGAATTCATCATTGTGTATTTGGACCTGATACAAATTAACATCCGATGGAACGGTGCAGAGAGAGCTCATACATCAGCATAGACATTAACCATCATGTCAACCTCTTTGGCCACTTCGGCCTTGACCGACTCGTCGATGCCCATACGTTGGACATATTCGTCATGCTTTGTGGGCAGAGAACATCCGGCCCTGACATAGCGCAACAGGTTCATGAAATCCGGGTGGGAGAGGATGAAAACGTCTGCTGTCTTTGCCACTCCGCCTGGATGGCCCGTGACGGTCGTGGTGAGTTCGGGGTTTGGATAGAAGGTCTTGATATCGAGAGTCATTTTGGATGCGTTAGGAGAGAGCTGTTTATAATAGCACACCACGGCCGAAACATTCCAATATTTATAATTCTGTACAGCTTAGAGAAGAATGCTCTGGTGCTCCATTTCATTACGATACTAATTGCCAGTGGGGAAGAGGTATGCAAAACGAAAACATCCCCTCAACTCTTCATGCGGAGCTGATAATATTCCGCAGGAGTGCAGGCCACGTCAACTGAATGACGTACAGGTCTATGATGATCAGTGTGTAAGATGTCTATGCCTCGATAGACTGGAAGTTGTGTTGTCAACATATCATGCATTCACACGACTAGTGGCTGAAATGACGATTGAAAGAGGAAAGTGCGCGAGTAATATATGTAAGCGTACCATGGAAATCCGGGTTCAGAGTAGGGTGAACCAAACAGGTGGCGATACCAGAGTGCGATTGTTGGAAATAACCGCTCGGAAAGGCTGCACGTGCAGATAATTCTATTCAGATACGAAGTGCTATGTCGTATTTAATTGTAGTCATAACATAATCCTATTTATCCTATCTCTTTGCAGGACACTCCTAGGTTTCATAAGGTACTAGATACCTAGGGCATAAGTCTAGACAAGAAATGCACACAACGCCCCCTGGGACACCATTGCTCGACAACTTTGGTATAGTTCTATAATAATAACGAAGAATTTCTAATGTACTAGAGCTCTGGTCTGAGCATATCCTCGTCGAAGAGATGATAGCAAGAAACCCATTACCATACATACTTACGGAGTACTTGAGTAGGTACTTCTTCAGCTGGAACCCGAGTTGAAAGCGAGCGCTCAGCATTGCGGGACTTCCACTATAGGCCCACTGCAATTTTAGTCCGGAAATCCACGCTACCGGTACCGTAGACGGGGTCTGGGTGGACAATCCAAACCATATGAATATTCGGCAACAATCAGTCAGCCCATAAATTCGGCAGTGGCCGACTCGCCGTGGCGTAGCATTGCACATCTTGCCGTTTATAGATGTAGTGCATGCTGTAGAGTTTCTAGGCTAGTTGAAGAGCTCAAAGAGGCACTAGCGGATGAAGTGATCTACACTAGTTGCATACTACCGGCTCATCATGGAATACGGATTCGTCCGAATGCGGTAATGATATTTTATTAAAGTGCCGAACTAATTACTGCATAACAGAAAACACAATTACTGGTCGGGACTGACGGCGTCACCCACGTAAGCACTGGAGGTGTTGGCCCTCGCATCGGGTTCTCTGTCGCAATTGTTTTGCGGTACATAGCTTCGCTAGCAATTACTACCAAAATCGAAGTAGCCCGTAGAATTGAAGTGGTGCTTTACTGATTGTCCGGTACCTAGTCTTTTTGTTGTCACAGTACGGAGTATCTCTAACGGCATCCCTAAAAAATTGGTTCATACGTCATGCCATCTTTTGCCTCTGAATACCCTGACGCAATTGTTTTTCACTTGATCTGTATCGTAAACGCGTCAATTAGCAGAAGCTATCGTTTGACCTCTTTTGAAGGCCGCGAAGCTCGTGAAGGTGTAAGGTGGTGAAGAGTGGTGAAGGGCGGGGGGAGTAGGTAGCTTAAGTTGCAACTTGACTGTTACTTCTTCATAAGAAGGTCTATTAATTGAGACAACAAGCATATAATATTTACTGTAAATTATGCTGAATAATAAGTAATACCTCTCAACAATTGCGAATGTTCATTTCGACTGCGATTCCAAGAACCCGACGCAAAGGTCGGCACCGCGACGGCGTACCTAACTACTTTAGGTACGCGGGTGATGCTATTGCTCGCGATGAGTATTATAAGTGACAGCAGGGTGTCAAAAAATTATGAAGATATCTATGATGATACGTGTATTACATGCAACACCACCAGTGACACTTAAAACAAGTCGATAATCAATTAATGTATCCAAGCATCGGTCAAAAATATGCCTTTGCGAGAAATACAGGAGCTTGATAGTGATCTCTGGTTACGGCATACTGTGAACTTTATCATGCTTTCCTTGATATTGAGTCGCTAGATGATCTTCTTCTTCCTCTTCTTCTTCTCCCTCTTCTTCTGCTTCCTCTTCTTCTTCTTCTTCTCTCAAATATGATTTCTTCGTAGATGTTATGTTTGATGCTACGCCATCGCAAGCCAGGAGGAGTAAAAGTGTGGCTCAATTGCACGGCAAGTTTGTAATAGCAGTCAATGCTTCCCTTAACATCACTCAAGTGCAAACAACAAGTCCGCGCAAGCGTTTCCTTTGAGAAGTATAAAATTGTCATTTGATCCCTCACATTTCTGAGATTAATTCATGAATTTCAGGACGCGAAAGGCCATTAAAAATTACGACAATGACCGGACCACTCGCCAACGGTGCCTCGGGTGCCCCAAATGGAATGGACGGGGATTCTCGACCTATTACAACCACTTCACAGCATGCTATTCATACGCTCTTTCGATTATATGAAGCCGATAGACCTATCTTTCCAATAGAACATCTTGTCTTTTTACAGGCTCAGATCTCACAACACAGTGCCTCACAACACAGTGCCTCAACGTTCTCTGTCACCGCGAGGGATCATTTCGATGATCCTTATGAAATTGAGTTCAGGCAATGGGGGTAAGAATAAAACTTATCCTAATATCAAATAACATATTTCATGTTGGTTTATGCGCTGGTGTTTCATGCACACGACGTATATGAACAGTCAATGTTTCTATAGATTACTAACATAATTACTGCGGGTCACAGAGCCATGTTTCTGTTCCTACGCAGCTTGCATTCCGGCCTCGAGAACATAATACATAACCCTCCTGTTCGTAACCGTCTTATCTTCTACCAAATAGAGCAGCAACCTGGCAACCCTGCCATAGCCGACACCAATTTCGCTCTCACTAATCTTCCATCTGCGTTCCAACAAGATTTAGCGGCCTATACGAATTTCGAGATAGTGCATGCAATATTCGCAGCGGCTAAGGCACGTTGGGACGAAAGTGAATTTTGGAGCAATTTGCTTTGGCCGAAGGTCATCGAGGTCTTGCCTGATGTCGGGAGTCATATTGACAAGATTATATGCTTCGAGCTCGGGACTTTTGAAGCCGACCTAAGGTCCAGGTGGGCGCGACCCAGAACATGCGCAATTCACCACCTTTTGGCTATTAACATTAGAAATCATATAAGAGCGGCCTTTGGGACTAACCCAGCCCTTATTTTCCAGCATTTTGAGTACACGTTTGACACGACTACACTTCTGGAGAGCTATGGAGCTCGAGTCATAGGAAATACCGTGACAGGCTTCACCCACATCACCGAAAACAGCCTCGTGATTTGGACGGGTGGCAGTGGCCCTTTTGCTAGCCCTGTGAAGCAGATTATTGCCGACTTTCCATTTCAAATCCGCCAGATGCCGCTGCCACTGCCAAGAGCCATGATATGGCCCAAAGAGAGCGACATACCTACGACGTTGGAAAGCATAGTTGATTCTGCCAGCAGAGTAGATGCTGGATCCCGGTAAGACTTTCACACAATCCGTTCCCATAACTATTCGAAACATGCTAACTCTAGAGCAGGAATAACGTACCCTTCACAGAGTATTATGATACGCCGCGGACTAATCGACTCCACCAGCACTATCGGGAAAATGAAATTCCTGATGTGCCTGAAGACGACATCTGGTATAATAATTATATCCCACTAAAACTTGCAATCTATACGCGACCCCCAAGCGAGTCCAGGCAAACGGTCTTGCCCCTCAGCCTTTCCGAAGATTTTCTAAATGCCGAGCGGTTAGGGCCCCAAAGGGCCCCAGATCCAAGATTGGTCTCGGTGTTACGAGCAGTAGACAGAAATAAAAAGAAAAAGGGGCATCGAGAAAATCACTAGGGTGTATGGAGTAGCGAAGATTTAATCAGCGAGGAGATAATGGAGGAGAAATAAAATTCATCATGATGCCGGGCAACGTATCACTCAATCACAAATTTCTGAAGACTATCGCCAGGTTGCACCCAGGCCTGCCCTTCCATAATGCCATGGACGTATGCCGGCGATATGAGTTGGAATGTGTTTCGGCCGTTGCATGGTCGCACTATCATCGGGAAGCGCCCGCCCGCGAAGAGCTTGATCTCATCGTCAGACCTTATGGGATGGGGAGCCATTCCGAGCCTACCTGACTTGGTCCTAAATATTGCTTGATAGAAGGAGCGTCTGATTATGTTGTCATGCCGCTTACGGGCGGCGTCATTCTGCTCGATGGCCTCGAATACGGCAAATTCCGGGGTGGCGAGGAGCGAATGGAGTCTTGGCGTCCGACGAATTTCCTCGATTGTAGACTTCATCCAGCTGTTCGCTACATCCCGTTGGCCAGTTTGAGGTAATGGCGGCGAAGCCGTGCTCATTAGCGTAGAATGCCAAGCATCTAGTGATTCGACGTCCTCGAGCAGATTCCCTAGGCCAAACTCACGGCTCAGGAGGGTTGCGTAAAATTCTAAACGAGTACCCAAGAATTTTAGCTGATCGGGCGTACCGAATGCAAACTTCGTAAACATTTGGAAGACTCGGATGTTCCAGATCCTCAAAATCGCCTGGCTATGTCGGGGATTGGTCTTCAGTAGCCTCCTCCAATATATTTCCGGGGGCTGGAAATTTTGAGACCATGCCATGTAGTCTTCCGGCTTCCCTAGTCCCTCGTGCTGATGCGCGATTGCATAAGTAGACCGTGTAGATATTACATCATGGTGTATGCCTTTGACTGCGAGATGCAGCCCATCGGCCTCAAACCAGAACTCCGGTCTAGAACCAGCTGAACTGTTGGAAGATCCTTTCGCGCCCGGAACCGGTTGGATTGCATGTTTGAACGCTGCCCAATCGGGCACCCATGAGGCGAGATCAGCCGTTCGACCCAACCCATGAACTTGATCGAAGACGTGCAAAGTCTCTGTGTATTTGGCGATGGCTGTGGTCGTCTCACGGAATATCTTGGCAGTAGGTTGTGAATAGTCCGGAGACGGCAATTCGATATTCAGAGCGTTGAATATCCCGTACAGAGCATATGCTTTGTCTTGTACAAGCGTAGTTAGAGACCAACGGGCCTCATCCATGAGCTCTGCGGGGTCCACTGTTCGTCGCTCCGCTACACATGCATCTGCCCGACCGTGTATACAGAAGCCGTTATTCAGAGAAGCAAAAACCTCAAACGCCCGGATGTTGCTCTTGGCCATATCCCTGACGATCGCTCTAGCGACGAGAAGATGATACATGCGGAAACTAGTCTTGCCGTAGAAGAGGTATCCCTGATCGCCCAGAGCCATCTCTTGCACAACCCATAGCCTTTTAAACCAAGGGATATGAAGGAATGTAGCGACAAGGTCTTGCCCAGGGGCCATTAGTTTACGTCCCTATTGGGATGATGGTGACACTTGAGTGCCTAGAGCTGAGTTTTCGGGAGTTTCACTCACCCGCGGCATCAATTTCATGCAACAATTCTAGTATCCGCGCCTGTCTAGCCTCGACTGTGGCCTCAGTGCTAGTATGGGCGAATCTTGATAGCCACCGTATTGTTGTGTCATAAATGTCAGATGATAACCCGCGGGCCTGTAGTGTTGTTGGATCACCGAGCCAAGCAATAACGCTTTCTGCAGCTTTGTAGATCGAGCCCATCATTCCCACTTGGCCCTGTCGCTCAGTTTGCGCTGCACCCTTTTTCTCCTGGTTGATGCAGACGGAGTCTATCCACAGATATCGTATTTCTTCTACGCATGCCGGCCGGAGATTCTTCAGTACCTCTTCGCAATTCTTAGTTATCATCAGCTTCGCGCCATCGCAGATCATAGTTCGGTCGGACGGTTGCCCCTCCCATGTATACGAGATGGCGTCGTATACGGGATGATCGTCTAATGATACATGAACAAGTTGACCCTGGAGGCGGGTACTCCCGAATGCGGAGCCAAATAGCCTCAGCAACCTGAAAGTCTTCGGTGGGCGTATAGGGGAGTATGCGTAAAATTTTACAGTGTCTGTTCTCATGATGTCTAACTGGGCGACCGTTTAAAACGGGATGAGAGCGGACACAGCATCGTCAAAGACTCGATTTCGGATGAGAAGCATCTCCGAGGAAAAAAAACATCACGATATGCGACATCAAAAAGAAGAGATAGATACCAAGTGGGGGTTTATCATATGTAGGGCTGACAAGAGGCAGTATTCGACATTGCCCAGCTGAAGTGATGGCTCGTCCGCGCCCCACCACCCTGGACTTTGAGCTTTATTGCCGATCTAGGAGGTGAGTACGGAATACTTGATGATGCTCCAGCAGTGAATGCGCGGAATCTTTCAACCATATACCGGAAAGCAAAGTGCATCACACACCCTTCTCTGAGAAGACTCTGCCTCGTTCGCATGTAAGGCATACTCGTGTTTCCCGTAAGGATACGTCTCCTTAAAATATGAAGGAATGTTTGCGTATAATAACATCTTTGAAGCAGATGTGCACTATCGTATAAGTGAGCAAATACTGGTTTCATGTGTGGTGCGATCACCTTACAGAGTTGCTTGTGCACGCATCCCCAAGTCAATCGTATTAAATGCTTAGGTGGTAGGATTTTCCACTTCTAAGTTCTAGATGACAGAATCGTCGCCGGGGTGGGAGACGATACCAATAAGCGTTCTCTGTTAAATAGGTACCTACTCCGTACATGTATGCATGGTTATCAACGAAGATCGTAGGACTATGACCAGCAATGGGAGTACGCCTTACTGTATTCAACGAACTCAGCACAGCCACCCCCACTAAGTTGCTGCCTAGAAGCGCCTAAAATGCTGGGAATGGAGGGGCTTTCCATTACCTGCGGTTCTCTTGCGTTCCTGATTGCATCGTCTATTGCGCAGCACAATCATTGCATTCTCTTTTCTTAAGCCTGAAATTTGCATGTGATGCGCACGTTGGGTCTCTCTTGAAGACGGAAATCTTGGATTCTCCGTGAGAGGTGGCTATATGCACTGTTTCCTCGTACTTGAAATTACCACGGTAGTATTCTACACAGGGTAATGCTCCCCTGCCAGCACTGTCTAGTAGTACTCTGTAATTACTAGGCTTGACATTCTTCTCCCCTCTGCGTACGGAGTATTCGAGCCCTTTTTGGCAACTTCGCGCCAATTAGATACTTATTTTATCATTTGCGGCAAAATAACATGCAAGATCAAGCTCTTTACCACGGAATAGTTGCGAATTTGTCTATAATTAGTAAGTACATAAGTAGGTCGCTGGGTGTAAGTACCTGTGTGCAATGGCCATGTTGGTGTGCCAACAAGATGGCGCTAATCTCATACAGTAAGTATTAGTGGAGCTGACGCGAAAGATGCGCGAACTTCTATCCTTGGAATCTTCCATCTGTAATCGTCCATTGCAGATGCCTCGTCTCCTTAGTCACGTATATTTGAGGAATAATGATCCCACCAGAGCATTTTCACTCTTGCCACTATTGCGATAAGTTTACAATTGACCTGAACAACAAGCAACCAGCCCTTTACTCGAGCAGCGCTGTGAAGGACATACCTACTGATATATTCTTCTTTGACGCTACATTGGACGATGTGCTTCAGGGCCTTCTTAATAGGTGTGAGCTGTGCTCATGGCTAGACTCGCTCTGGGGTGGAATCTCTTCCTCTAGTGTTGGACGATACGGCGTCCTGAAAGCGGGCGAGAATGCCTCAAGAATAGTAGTGTGTGCTGAAACTTATTCTATGTCCTTGGTCGGCCGCTACCCCGTTGACGAGATTTTATTCTTTGGGCTTTGGGAAGAGAATACAGCACTGCATCCGCACTGGGGCAGATGCCAAGTGTTTGCGAAATGCACAGTTGATGTTTTCTGTTCCCTGGGTATGCCACAGCTTTTGCTATTTCTCATTTTATAAGGTGCTGAATGATAGCATGGTAGACGATGCTGCAAGTCGCTTCATCCAGAACCGGCCTATTAATCGATTTCCGGGATCGGCTGGGAACCTCGAACTTGCACAGCGGTGGCTGCGCGAATGTCAAATTTCGCATGCCAAATGCAGACAATTCTCACATACTTACATGCCTTTGCGCATATTGCGCATCTCTAGCCCTAATGATTGTAGCTCATGCGACTATCATGTCGCGCTCGAAACAACTAGGGACACGGCGGCTGAGCCATTTGCCGCGCTCAGCTATTGCTGGGGCGGTGACCAACCCTACAAGACCACCAAGGCGCGGATGCAGCTTGGTGATGTGTCACTACAGTGGCGCAAACTTCTAAGATCTATTCAAGATGCTGTCAAGACGACGGTAGCTCTGGGCCTAGAGTACCTTGTGAGTGATGTTTAGAGCCGTTTCATCTGCACTCTCCCAACTATTGAGTCACCTGCATCCGTTTCTTATTCGAGAGAAATTTGGCGCTTCTGGAGAGCACCATAGAAAGAACTTAGATGGTGATACTTATTTCCGATTTATTTAGTGGGTAGACTCATTATGCATCATCCAGGATGATGATGAGGATAAGGCGCTCCAGATCGCCGATATAGCGCGCATCTATAGCCAAGCTACTGTAACAATCATCGCGTCGCGAGCCAGCAAATTCTCACACGGGTTTTTAGGAGAAATCGATCTAACGTCACAGACACAGTTGGCTGTACGACTCCCCTTTCGATGTCCCGACAAAGATCAGACAGTCGGGTCAGCGTACTTGGTACAGATCGACGGCAGCCGAACAGGCAGCGAGCCCATCGATTCACGAGCATGGACATTGCAAGAACGGTATCTTTCGAACAGAATTCTTGAGTTCGGCAGCTACCAGACAAGATGGACGTGCGCCACATCTTCCGCCTCCACGACTACCGCCGGCAGCTATGCAGATGGCTGGAAATGGGATTCAAATTCCCAAGGACACGCCTCGCAGATCCTATACTTGCATGCTGATTTACTCGCCGACCTAGCAGAACTTACCAAGCAGCGCTCTGGCGCCGCTTGGGTGCGCGATCACATACACAGCCGGTGGCAGACGATCCTAGGCGAATATACACCACGACTGCTATCTGTGCCAACAGATCGCATTCTAGGGATCTCGGGTGTTGCAGACAGATTTCTCTCGCACTTACGGAATGAGGGAGGAGATGAGAATGAAGAATACTTGGCAGGCATGTGGAGATCATCTTTACCTAGTCTCTTGTGCTGGCACGCCGTCGCTGCAGAAACGGCCGCAGGCTCACAGCAACAAAATGGGAGGGTCGGGGTTGGAGTTGGGCTACCGCCCGCTCCAACAGTCTACCAGGGGCCCTCTTGGTCCTGGGTTGGTGTCAACTGCCAGGTCCTACTCGTTTTCAGCCGAGCGTGCGATCGTGATTGTCGAGCCGCGTTACTTGATGTAGACATCAAGCTCGCGAACGCCAGCGCAAAGTGCGGTTCGGTGACTAGTGCAATATTGACATTGCAAGGAAAGATCAGACGCGCTTTCTGGGATATAGGAACTGGGGCGTTACGCGTCGATCTCGATGAACGATCCAGCGTGGAAGACGAATTTCGGAACCCAAGCACCTCTACGATGAGAGCGATGCGACTCACTACTATGTACCCCGACACATCTGATCTTCCTCACGGGCTGTCTGAAAAGCATGGGCTCCAGGCACCGGTATGGTTACTTGAGATTGGCAACTGTGTCGGCCTCAAAAAGCGCGGGCCCGTTGGACTTGTTCTTGATCCTGTGGACGTCTTGCATGACGAAGCCCCGCCTCGGTATAGGCGCTTAGGGTTATTCCACACCAATACAAAACAGAGCAAGGCCGTGAGTCAGGTAACAGACCCGAGTATTGAGTACTTGGAGATAGAAGATGAAGTGAACTTCTTTGAGGGGCAGGTGGTCAAGAAAATACAGCTAGAATAGCTAAACTGGCGTGAGCGGGTCGCATAACGCCTGCTGCTTGAGACTCCTGAAGGCAAGACTATATTACCAGGCATCCAATTCATGGCACTGGTCTCTTCGGAGCCACAATGCTCGTCATTTTTCTATTCATATACAGATGACGCTAGGCGCTCGTATCCCAACTCTACCCCTTCCTGCGCGCTGCATCTCCTCGTTTAAGACGTGCAAGTCTAGCTCTGCCCGCATTCAATCAGCGTGCAGACCATACCCTAACCAAGGGGCCACTATCTTCCATTGCTGGGGCTCAAAGTGCTCTTTATCAGTCGAAATCAACGAAGGATATCGTTTTCAGCGACTTATCGTATATTATTCTAGTCATCATCTTCGACTTCTCACGCTAGTCTATAACATTTCGTCGTCAAGAATCTTCATCAGACTGTCTTCGTCGTTCACTTCACCGGATAACGCGATCGACGGTCCGTTTCGCAAGTAAAAGCGACTTTCAAATTCAGGCGGGAAGAACCCGGCATACTCCCAGTCAAGAATAGCTTTGATCTTCAGAGTTAAGGGATCCACGATGACATTATTCATAGAGAGGTCGTTATGACAAAACACCAAGTCATCCTTCTCCCGAGGGTTCATTTCCCACGGCCAACCATTCGATTTTCTCATGACTCGGTACGGGGGCAAGACCTGCGTTCTTTTAGCTAACTTGGTCAACCTGTCCTTGATAGTCTCGGGACTTACCGCGCCCCCGGGCCCTCCCCAACTGTTCGACGTTAAACTCTTCAGCGTTTTCATATGCATTTCGAGCTCTTCGCCAACGATTTTTAGTTGCTCGTCATAAAGTTCGTCCATCCCAACTCCGTCAACATATTCCGTGATCAGATAGACAGCCCCGTCATCCTCAAAACAGGCAACCAGCTTTGGCAAAGGGATATCTGTTTTGTCTGCAAGGAACTTCAAGCATGCCTCTTCGTTAAGAAGCCTCTCGTTGTTGAACTTCGGGATGTGCATGAAGCCGTTATGCTTTTGCCATTCATGTGGCCGCAAGCTCCGCTTTATCCAAAGGTTGCCGCAACGGTAATACTTTCTCTCAGGTGTGATGCTGAGACAATGCTCCTCCCGCTCAGCATTCAGCTTCTGGTTCGTAGGAGGCGCCATGTTACGACCGGAAGTAGAAGGTGAAGCAGAGAAGCAGTCGAAATTATAGATTCCCGAAATATTTGCCAAGACTGAGAACTAGGTTGGTTTGCGGAGAAGACAAGCGCTCGGTGTACTCATCACGTGATCTCATGTGAGGGTTTTCTTGTTGGCTGCACGGCAACTAACTAGGCGCCATCTATGTTGAACAGAATGACCGTGACGAAGTTTAATCAAATATTTAATCAGGAGTATAAGCTTAGAGACTATTAAATTCCCACCATTGCCGTAATATCGTGGTCTGAGATACTGCGCGACGCCACATCCGATGTTTCAGCGCAATCTACGACCATTGTATGTACCGGAATAGTTATGCTTAACAGCGAGCCATGAGCTGAGCTAAATCTAGTTCTCTTCTAGCCTATTATTTTATCAACACAACAGAACAACAAACTCCTAGATGAGCATTTAGCTTCTTTGTCGCTCCATGGTAATGATTACCTATGTTGTGGATGTCATATTGAAGTATATTAACCGATAACTAGATGTTAATAAGTGAAATGAGTCGTTCGATCTTTAGAAAGCAATATTTCACATGAGAGAACATTTTAGGACGTCATTTACAATATTTGTGTTGGGAGAGGGAAGATTTTTTCCTCAGGGAGCCATTGGCCAGGGAGAAGAGAAAGTAGCATTAGGAGATATCTCTAAGCAGTTAAGCCTCCCTTCGTGAAATCAGGATTTAATATAAGTGGCTAACCTCAACGGTTTAATCAAATAACATTATGCATATGAAACAACTGCGAAGCAATGCAAGAGTGGGTGGATCAACGTAGCGAGCGGGATAGGATTCCCGTCGTATTGGATCGTATGTGCCTGGATCTGTGATGTTGCAGAAAATAGATTGTGTGGTGGGTCCTTGAACCCTGTAAATCCATTCATTAATCATGAGAGAATCGCTCTCAAACAATCCTTAATATCGGATTCTAATTGCAGATCATGCAATCCCATAAAGGCTATTTCATTGAGAGTACTCAGAAGACCAGTCGATGAATTGGAGGTCACTTGACTCCTTTTAGGCGTTTATCAAAATAATACTCTCCGCAACACAGCTGTAAGTAAGGGATTAAGTGCTAGACGGAGCCATAACTAATCCGGTAATATAACTTATATGAAAAGACACGTGGAGCCCTGCAGATGGTTAGCTTTACCTCCCGACACTACCCAAAGGAAGGATATGGCCAAGCGGATGTCTTCCGGTGAGACGCATTTGGTAGATGTAAGATGCCTGAGCCGATTGGGTGTGAAAAGCGGCAAATACGCGCTAACTATGACGAGCGTAAGTCACAAGATGAAGGAGGGTCACAGGAACTTCACTCCGTTCCCCTAAGCTGTGTCTAAAAATATCAGGAGTATATAGGGCTGAGTACCTACTCTACCCCAGAGGACAGGATCCAGGAAAAGACATGATTAAATCCGAAATCCGAACCCCTCGATACGAATCCACTTACAACCCTTCAATTATCTACTCGAGGAGAGTGTCTCTGTGAAGAAATGGTACATAAGCAGTTTTCAAATTTATCCCGTTATTAATATATACTCGTCTAATATACATTAGCCTAGTTACCTAGTACTAGGTTTTATCGTCGCTATAATCAAATCCCTCCCATCAGAATTTCGTTGGGATGCACTGGCTACAACATATATGTAGTGTGGCTAGCGAATAATTAATTTGCATGAATTGAAATGATTTGGTGAGCTATGTAACTTTTTCGACCAGGTGCCTATGCCACCATGTCTGCACTTACATCCATTGACTTTGCTTTCCGCAATAACCATCTCGCTTTGCCACTTAGTACTCCATGTTTAGATCCTACTAGCATTGTCAATTATTATTACCCTTAGCGAATGTGCCAAGTTCAGCCAAGTTCAGCCAAGCTAAGCCAAGCAAGGCTTGTTTTGAAACTTATTCTTGGCCACCGTCGGATACAGGCAGGGGTTTGTATTTGAGCCGCAGTATGGCTTGGATATCCTTGGATAGGGCTGAACGAGTTGGAGCTGCAATCTCGCCAAGCTCCTTGGCCACATACGAAGATCAACGACCCTGCGTAAGAGGATGTTTGTCAAGTTTGAAAAAGCATCGAGTTAAGATTCGAACAGATTGCTTTACCCATTTGAGGTCTGTTTCAGCATTGATTTGATTTCACGTGTAATACACCGGTCGTGCGATGCACGAGCCGTTACCGTAGTACCGACCAGTTCAAGCGCGCGCATCCCATGTCACACATCACATCGTAATGATCTGACGATGCTCCCTGGCGGTTTTCAGGAATGCTAGTGTGTTTCTGGGGTATAGTATTCTTCAAAAGGTGTTTAGTCATGGCATGAATACAAAATTGCTTGCGTAGTGCCCCCGGTAAATTAAAGAGGAAGTCTCGAGGTGGCTAGCTGTGGGAATGCTGCCGGATGCGACTAAGCTATCTCTGAATATGTTGTCATAGGTAGTCATATCAATACCAATTTACAACATTTATCCAAGACAATTTCACTGCCGCAATGTGGGCTTTTGATGCCAGCTTGGCGTCGAGATGTAAAGGGATCCTGGCTTACACCGCCAAGTCCGACATCGTGGGGTATGGCGCACGGCACTCATCCATCAGCACGCCAAGGAAGCCGAGGCGGCATTTAGCGCGCTAGTGAGTTCTCCGCCTCCACGGAATTGGCATTGATAGTATTCCTGCTATTACCATCCGTCAACATAAGTGGCTTGGTACTGTACTGCAACATCTCGGCGTCCGTTCTGGCGGAATAACAATTCACATGATTGTTAAAACCGCAGCTTCAAGATTGTTCATCGTGAACTTCACACAACCTCACGGCCTGAAGTTCACAGCTTCTACGCTTCAAATCCCGCAGATAAAGCAGCGGGGCACGATCACACAGCTGATAGGAAGATAAATTACTCCCTTGTCAAGGTCCATCTTTACTGGCCTCGAGGAGACACACTCAAGCACACACCATCATGTCGCCATTCGTCGCGAGATATTTCAACTTCTTCGTTTGTCGGGCCACGTGCCAAGCGCTTGCCAGGGGTTGCGTGTATGCGCCACTGGATCTGGAAGGTCGTTGAGCGGGGCCGGAGCTATCTTGATTATGGGGTTGCATTGCGGGAAAGACTCCGAATCAGTCGACTTGCAGCACCACATCGCCGCCACATCGCTGCCGCATCGCTACCGGCTGCGGAGTTCGCTTGTGCCTGCTGGAATTAACGTCTTCCCTTGTCTTCCCCTGTCTTACAGACACGGCGCATGGCGCTCGTGCAATTTCGTTATCTCTCCGGGGAAGCCTGATATTAAGCTTAATTTAAGGATTGTTTCGGAATGGCATGCTATCAGCCAGTCGGAGTTGTTAAGTTGACACCAGGGAAAACGACCTTCCATTATCTAACACATTATAAATGAATACGACTAGCAGGGATGCTGTCTACCATACCCACGCGATCACAATTACCTGCAGCCGCGCTATAATTATGCCTCACCTTCAAGCCCACCAAGTAACCCACCATATGATATCCGTTGTCGATGGAGTGCGGAAAGCATGTTTATTCGCAATCCGACGTGGAACCGTTGTATGCGGGGCTTCTAAGCGCGCACACAGATAAGCTAGGATGACCAACTGAAACCTGGAAACTGGAAACTGGAAACTGGAATCTAAGAGGCATCCCACAATGCCATCGGGCGATCTCTCTCACAAGACCATACCGAGAACTGGATCTGTTGCGCCGTACCTGATCTCCTACGGACCTGTTGATCACTGTTGATATCTGGGTAGATAACTTAATAAGCAGCATACATCCCAGAATCCAACGCAATAATGCAACCCGAGGGCGACATAAGCCTTACTTAGGCTCGATATAAAGCATCTGTTGATTTTATATTGGTCGAACTGATATTAATCTGATATATGCCTGACCTTATCTTGACCGGAGTCATCTAATTCATGCAGTTGGGTATCCATACCACCTATATCCAGTTTCTATTAGCGCTTCATGATTATTCTGCAGACAGGCCAAACCCACAGACGCCGAACTATCCTTACGAGACACACCTCCTGCTGTCCGGTATGGACTTCGAAATAGTCACTTGCCTATTTGATACAGGCTTCAATATGTCGAATACGATGATACCATATTCCGACCATGTAAGCGGCGCAACCTTCGACAGCGTGACGCGTATTCGTTACTGGTTGCAGGACACATCTCACATGTGACATTCCTAATTTGGCTGTTGTCTCGTCGTCAGTATTATCATGGGAACCTTGTCCGAGATGACTGACAGGAGTATAAAGCCTTACTTCCATCCGCCGGTTCTGTCTGAATTCTTGGTGTTCAGCAGCCTAGACGGTCAATCCTAGCCTCCTGTATCAGCTCCCGAATCCAAGCGCCTTTCGCTCTATACTCTTGTTTATTTCGGTTATTCATTTTCAAGATGAAGTCCTTTATTATCGCTTCTCTGCTCGCTGGCGCTGCCCTAGCATCTCCTCTTATGGAGAGGGCGAAGGCTGAGCTCCAGGCCAGAAATGCTGTTCGTCGAGGAAACCGATTCAGAGCTTTCGGCGATGATGGCCTTGGCAACATCACCGCCACCACTGTTCAGTCCAGCAACTGGGGTGGTATTGCCATCGTGACCTCGGGTGTTACCGAGATCAGCGGTACCTTCACCGTCCCCAAGCCTTCCGCTCCCTCTGGAGGTAGCCGGAACTCCGAATACTGCGGTGCCGCCTGGGTCGGTATCGATGGATACTCGAACTCTGCTCTGATCCAGACTGGTGTCCTATGGTGTGTTCAGGGCAGCTCCTACGAGTACGAGGTATGAAAGCTTCCATCCACATCTCCTCCCCCTATCTTTCACCAGATTGCTAACACGAGGACCACAGCCCTGGTACGAGTACCTCCCAGCTGCTCTGATTGAGTACTCTGGTTTCTCAGTCACTGCCGGTGACTCTGTTACCGTCACTGTCACCAAGACCAGCACCAGCGGCGGCACCACCACCATCTCTGCCAACGGCCGCAGTGCTTCGCACACTTTCTCCGGCCAGAGCACCAAGCTCCAGGTGAGTAGCAATCGGGGTTTTCCCACTCATTCGTACCCCATCTATGATCACAAAGCTGACTCGAAGCCACAGGGTGCTTCGGCTGAGTGGATTGTCGAGGATTTCACCTCGGGCAACTCCCTCGTCCCCTTCGCCAACTTCGGCACTGTCACATTCACCGGCGCCACCGCTGTCATCAACGGCGCTACCGTCTCGGCCAGCTCGGACTCTCCCGTCAACATCGTGCTCGTGAGCAGCTCCGGCCAGGCTCTCACCAGCACCAGCGTCTCGGGCAGCTCCGTCAAGGTCACCTACGAATAAGCAGATAAGCACCAACTGCAGCTCGATATCGGGAGTTGAAAGGAGGCAATAGGCTTGGGCACGCTATGCCAAGATTAAGCTTCATAGTCTTACAACATATTCAGGATAGCCTTTTTGGATATAGTAGACTTATATAATGATAGCCCAGGTGGCTGGTGCTATGGCTTAGCTTAAAGCCGACCAAACACTTCTGCAGTCTGCGTTTTCCCATATGCATGTGCCTACGCTAGTGACCTGAGCTCCTCATATCTCCCTGAGACATGATCAAAGATGTGTCGTTGAGACGTAAAATCTCTACAGGTCCTTACTGATCTTGAAAGATCAAGAGTGGGAGACCTCGAGTTCTGAAACGGGCCGATGTTCTGGGTGTCAGTCAAATTTTCTAAGATACCTAGTAAGATAGCATCCTAGCCCCTAAAATACCAATCGTCTCTTGCAGCGAGTATTTAAATCATGTTCTCACAGCCACAGAAGATCTGCGAGCTCTTATTAGGCCAGGGATATAGAAAGGAAGTAAGTTTAGCCCGAAGTGCCATAACACTTAGAACAGGGATCATCGAAGAAATTTCAATAGGCCGTTGCTGTTGATATTTATGCACTCATATACGCAGCGATATAGGTACATCTGCGTAAGAGGTACTTGATGAGTCTGGACAGGGGGGTGGCTTAGCCACGCATAATGAGGCTTGCATGTGTGGCTTGTGCCGCTTACGAATTTGCATAACTTTGTGAACCCCTTTCTCAACCCCTTTTCTAAACTCATACTAAATAAATCTATATCCCTATACATTCGCAGCCTTCACGTTCGGGCTTTTTGAGGCCTATTAAAAATAAGTAATAGTCGAGCACGGTATCTTCGCGAACGTCGGTCCTCATCTCAATGAGTCACCTCATGCTCTGACGTAGCTCGAAATCGAGAAAACCAGCGTTTGGTCCGGGCATGGCCTATTGTGTATTGAAAATAATGCTAATTAGACATATTAAAAATTACAGCCGAACCAACGATGGCGACTACTGCCTTAGCTGTTGACTTTCGCTTAGTTTTCTCTTTTGGTGTGGCGACTGCACCAGGTATCCATGATCCGGGCCACTGCATGATTATTGCGTGCTGCTGGGGTGCAGGCAGAACAGGCAATTTTTCGCGAGGAACTGTATGTATGAGGGGCCTAAGTGGCTCGGCGCCCAGCATTTAAAAATCATACATATAGCGGCAGAGACAGCGAGATTGCACTGCCACACCTGAGCACACTCGAGTGCGTCCGTGCGATCGTGCATTTCGCGCATGTCCAGCCCCCCGCTGGGCAGCAGTGTTATCCTTCATTTTTTTATCTATGTCTCGCCAGCACTAAAGTAACGGTTCCAATACTCTCAAGTGATCTGGTCGTAAATATTCGATACTCAATCAGCGCCTAGCAACGTTCTATCATGGCTCGCACCAAACAAACGGCGTTCGGATCTGTTGAAGCACAAAGAATAAGCTGGACTCGATTTCACCTACCACTCGAGCAGGCCCTGCCAGAATGGCCGGTGAATTATAGCCATACTGTGGTCGGTCCGCTTGCCTATGCGGAGGGTTTTCAAGAGGCCTGGCTGGGGAGAATGGTGGATGATCCAACACGGGCTGCCATCGTCATTCGTGAGTTTCAATCCAACAAGAAGAGAAACTTTTCTCAGCACAACACTTGTTCTTTCGCATTACGCTATCGCGTAGTACATTTGACTCACCATGACCGAACACCAGGTAATAGTATGGCGACAATTGGATGACTTCAAGAGATTCAAAGAGTCTCGTGCTTGTGCCGAATTCTTGCAAGGCCTGCCGGAAGATGCCAACAACAGCGCAGGATCGTCCGTCGTCTCTGGCTCATTGCTGCAAGGTCTCTCTCTGGAATTCGCTACATCGCCGCCGCTTCCGACGCCGCCGAAATCGCGATTCTTCGTCCTTCAGGATACGACAAGTACTCCGACTGCGAACGCCGAGGGTCTCCTAACTTTGACCGCTCTCATGATCCCACACCGAGATAATTCTCTGAAATGGACATGGCTCGAGGTCGTGCTTGACGCTTTTGACTGGTTTAGGCCCCACGGATGTGAAATCATCGGAAGGGGGCGGTACGGTCCGCTGCGCGCCCGAGCTCTGGCGACGTGGTTTTGGGTACTTAACGAAGACGCCTGGGTGGATAAGACATTCGGGCAGGCAGAGCAGACAGAGGACGGAGAAATTGCTCGAACAATTCTTTGCGAGCTCCGCCCCTGGAACGGGACTTGGGATGCTACTCCGGAACTCGAAGAAGTGTCGTCCCAAAACCCGCTGGCGAGGGTGTCGTGGAATCAGGCAGTGGCACGAGTGATGCCTCCGGTAACGGCTTGGGTGCAAGAGCGTTGGTATCTGAGAGGCTCGGGGTTCGATGCTCTTGAGAATGGAGAGGCCTTCATGCCAGAGAAAGCTGAGCGTGAATGAGAGAGACCTGACTCTATTTCATATCATCGCCGTTGCGTTGAAGATGAAGGGCAGCAGGGATCTACAACCCGTGACCGTATATTTTCGTGTTGATACTGATCTGAAGAGTTACAATACAACGCAATATGAAATCAACTAATGAGCCAGAGCCCCTATTTCAAGAGACAGTTCAGTGATCGTCACGCGAGCGCAACATGAGATGATTTCATTATCCGATGAGAACATATGCAAAGTGAGCTGTCGGCTAGGGTCTGGTTATTACGGAGACTTCATGCTTATCTCAGCGGAACGGCATCGACCCCATGACGATCAACTGGGACTTCCTACTATGCATCACCACCCATCAATCATCTTCACCTTCACCTTCAATCCATTGAGCGGCCTGAAGGTCGCGCCTCGTCTAAGCGGGATCGTGCTGAAATCGGCCTCTGATTCGTCCGCGAGGGTGAATTCAAACCGTCCCACGAGAGTCGCAATGACAATGGCCAGCTCGGCTCTCGAGAATGACTGTCCGATGCAGCTCCGGGGTCCGTGCAGGAAGGTCATGTTCGCAAAATTGCTCCTATGGCCGGGCGCTGCTGTCTTCTCATCGGCGTGGCGGTAGTCTTCGTGCAGCGGGTCTCTCTCCTGTTGATATTTCCCCTGCGACAGGAATCGGTCGGGGTTGAACTCCCCGGCATCTTCGCCCCAGAGAGCCTTGTCGCGGTTCGTCCCGCGCAGACTAAGAATGAGCTGTGTGCCCTTCGGTATCTCGTAGCCTTGAATAGTCGTGTCCACGACCGCTTCGCGGAACGTCGCTGGCACTGGAGCGAAGAACCGTAAGACTTCCTGGCAGACTGCGTTGAGATAGGGCATGCGGTTGTCGATGATTGCGGAAAGCTCTTGTGCGTTGGGCGACGTGGACGAGGGGCTCGGTAGGTTGACGCGGATTTCTCTCCGAAGCTTTGTCTGGATATCTGGCTTAATGCTCAGAATCCAGACTGCCCAGGTCAATGCCGTAGCGGTGGTCTCGTGGCCAGCTGCCAAAAAGGTACAAAGCTGGTCGACTAAGTCCTCATCTGTGAAGCCGCCATAGGACAGAGCAACCGTAAGAATATTCTTTTCAGTCTCATCCGTGACGCCGTTTTCAAGTTCCATCTTCCTCTGGCGGATCAGTTTTCGGCATTCAGTACGAAGGTCTTGTGAGGCTTTCCTAAGGATCCGATTCCGCTTAAGGGGAACGTAAGGAAGCGCCCATGATGGGAGAACGTAAATCCGAAGAAATAACATTATCAAGTCTGCACTTTCCTGCTTGAACACCATCTGGTAAATTTGTCGCAAATTAGTGTAGACTTCATCTTGGTTGAAGACTGAATCTATATCTAACCCTAAGCCTGCGACGTAGATGATGCTAAGCGTGATAACACTCGTCCAGTCATTGATATCCATGGTGAAGTCTTTGGTCGCAGACACGTCATGCATCAGTGAGTTGACCGCGTGAGCTGAGATGTCCCACATAACACTGTACATGCCCTAACTTGATCCTGTTAAGAAAGAATTCTCTTTTTGGCTACATGTTTTAGGAAAAGATAGGGAGGCTCTAGCTACCTTGATGTGTCGAAATTCGAATGCAGGCAACAAGCTTTTCCGCTGGGCTTTATGCTCGTCGCCTTCGGCTACAATAATACCCGTGCCAGCGAATTGCCTCAAGCCTATTTTGAGCAGCTCGGGTTTATCAAAATGATAGGCTTTGATCACTAGAACCTCTCTCAGAGATTCGGGACTTGTAACGATGAGGTGCTCTTTATTTGTCTTCCGATATCACGGTCAGCATCAGCTCATTTCAGTGTCGATGCGTCTGAGATCGGGGAGGGAGAAACGCACGATGGTTCTATAACGGATTAGGCCATGTTCATGGGGGGTCGTACGAACCCTAAGAAGAAACATCTAGTCAGTCTGAGTTCAGGGGCCCGTGTAAGCGCATCAGAAGGGGAATGCGTCGTGTACCATTGAGCTTGGAGATCCCCTCTAATTCTATTACCCCGATGCAATTCGAGTGATTGAGGACTCCACCACTTGTCTCCATCGACGGTCGGGATAAATCTAAGTGGCGAGAAGAGGTTAGGGTACAGAACGAAATTGTAGACAGCCCAAGATATCAAGGACACGGGCAAGACTAGAAGAAATGAGTTTGAATATGTCGAATTATTCGAATTGGCGAGGGGATATGCAAAAAGGGCAGTAGAAGCCAACACCTTTCCAAGTGTAAGCTGCGACATTCTGCATCTGGGGAAGAAGATGAAATGTTGATGATCATTGCGTTTGGGACGACCTATAGAAACTACATAGCTCTCGAAATACAAAATGCGGTCGCCCGCCGTTATATATACCGCGACATTGGGAGAGAGGATCACAGCCGTAGTCACAGACGACGATCGCGAAAGCAAGCGAGACGGCGATTTTCCCCTCCAGGCACATTCCGCCGGGATGCATGCGGGCGGCAGCGCTCCCTACAGTAGTGCATAGAGCGGGGTTACAGAGTGCTCCGCGCTTATTCGTGTTAAAGATGGATATTTCAAAGCGAGATTCCATGTTGGAAGTGCTCGGATCCGAAGATGAATGGGTTGGGTATAAACTATGCAGAGGGCTATGACGATTTATTCAGGTCAATAGCGTTCTCGTGTGACGGCAGCGTGGTTCGCCCGCCACTCTGGGAAGAGGAAACTGTCAGATCTGGAAGCCGTCCTGGGCAGCGGAAGAAAAGAAACGGTTCACATGAAACAAAACGGTGCGGCGGTTACCGTTTCCGCACCATGCCTAGAAAGACGAGAGCATCTCTACAGAATATAAAATGCACTTCTGATTGGCTGAGAATTGACTCTAACTACAATAGGTTAGAGCAGCTATTTTATTCAACTTACCTTAACCATGTACTTCGTAATAATACCCCTTACGGTATCTGCAGCGACCATCAGCTTTTCCACGAATTCCTGCGATCTCCCCTGTCCATTGATAACAGTGAAGTGCACGCGCTCCTCAAAAGCCTCAATACCAAACCACACGTCCTCGCGCTTGGGTGGACAGCGACCCATCTCCGGCACACCGAACTCTGTGAAGCTGGTACATACGCGCCTCTCTGCTGTTCGCAAGTAAATGGGGTCCCGGTACAGCTCTGGAAGCTCCTCGTCATCGCGTAGCGTTTCACTCAGCGCCGCAAGATGCCACCGCCAACTCTTCCCGAGTTGTCCTAGAGCGAGCAATTTGGCATGTGCTCTAACGGCCTCTTTAAACAATTCCAGTATACTATCATCTTGGACTTGTATAGTGCCCACCGCTTTCGCCTCTGCTGCTTCGCAAAATGCTGTTATTTCGGGAATTGAAGTAAATATCATGTCGGTTCGGCCTCCTTCGAACGGACGCTGGCTCACGACGTCGACGGCCGATGGATTTGTACCTAGCACAAGCCGAACGGCGAGCTGCACAAGCACCTGAATCACGCTCTTGGGAGGGAGACGACGCTCGCGTAGCCAGCGGGTGCCATACGATGTCAGGTCGTAGTTGGCGAGCTGATATCCATCATGAGCCGCAACATGCTCGGCTTGGAGTGTTACGATGCGGTCTGCTAGCGAGTCTGGCATCACGAAGGGAAGATGCGTGAATCCCGGACCCGTCATAGGACTGCCATCGTTTGTGAGTATCCTGGGTTGCTCGTTCTCGTTCTCGTCTCCCTGATAGTCGGCAAGAGCTTTGGCAAGCCCCTCAAACGTACTCCCATCTACCCTCGTATGCTCGATGAATAGGGCTGCCACACCGTTCTCACAGACAATAAGGCCCATGGTCTTGTCCAGCCATCGGTTGGAGTTATCGTCGAGAAGAAACGCCTCAGCCCGTTCTGCTGGTGTGCTCGGCGATGCGTCTTCGAGATAGACGATAAAGAGCGACTTCTCAATGCAATTAAGGAAATCGACGTTTTGCGGACTAGTAGCTATGAACTGATCACGTGTAGTTGCCCACTCATCCCGCTGTGCCGTGGTGAAAAGACAAGCCCGATTGACCTCGGCTTGTGCTGGGTGCGCTAGGATGCTATCAAATATGGTGGCAAGCTGCCCCGGCGTCAATACAGTGTTCCCCGAGCCTTGGAGTGGGACTTTGAAGACATGTCCGCGGCGCATCACGATAATATGATCGTTACCAGGCCACCGGTCCATTCGATCGCACCCTATAGCCGGCGTCCGGTGGGCGTTGAATATCCAATGGACCGTGTCCATGGACAGCCGTTGGTCGTGTTGGTAATCGTGCTGCACTCTGCCTTGATCCAGCGAGAGCTTGTAATGGTATGCGGCAAGCGAGAGCGCCGCTGCCCTGCTAACCTGCGATCGACCAGGTTCAGAGTCAGGTGGTACGGTACCTGGAAGGGTACCGAAAAAATTCCGCAGTCTTGGACGCCACGATCGGGTACGTAGCCACTTGCTCCGAACGTACATCTCCACCACGTCGCCTTGGTCGGCCTTTATCAAGTGATTACTGCCATCGCCACTCGTAGAGCGAGAAGATTCCTCTAAACGCGTTTGCATTACTTGACCCATGCCTTGAGGGTCCAGAAAGGCTTCTATGGCTCGACGGGTTTGCTTTAATTCTGTGGGACTGCCGATATGTGATACCGCCTCGATGAAGTTGTCTAACACTTGCTTGAGCGTCTGCACGGGATATTTGGGCAGCGCGTGTTCGTCATTGACGTCATTGACGTTGGTTATCGGTGTTAGCACGCCATTTGTCCCATTCACGCTCGCGTCCGGATGCAATGTAGACCCCGTCGAGTCTGAGCTGCCGTCATCTTCGCCTATACTAGCCTCTACTTCATCTCTCTTCTGCATACCGCTCACTGCATTGACATCTGACTGTTTCTCCCTCAATAAGCTCGAAACTTGGGCGATCTGTGCTGCCAATGCCCGTAAGCTCAGCGCGTCCACAATGTCGACAGTCTGCACTCGTGCTGATAGCGTGTTGAAGATCCAATTTTTGAGCTCGGTTACGATCAGCGAGTCAAGTCCCATACCAGCCACTGGAATATCGAAGTCCAACTGGCCACCCACAGCCGTTAGAGACGATACCTTGTCTCTTAGTGCCGTCAAAATGAGCGCTTCGGCGTCAGCCGTAGAAGCCGCGGCGGCAATGGCTTTGTCAATGTTCTGTTTCGTCTTGTGATCTGTGAGTTCACCATCGCAGGTATTAGAGGCCTGCTGCTGCATCTTGTAATCAAATACAGCATGACTCAACAATGGAACCCCCCGCACTAGCTCTGGGTGTATGCCAAACGAGATTTGATGGCAGCCGTCACTCACAGCACGCCCGCTAATGGCGTAATCAATGATGGTGAATGCATCTTCCATGTCGACAGATAGGCCGCCTTGGCGACGCAGGGCCTCGACATGTTCCTGAGTGACGTCCTGTGTGTTGCGAATTAAGGGAATATCGAGCGACACCACGTTTGTTGTTGTCAGAGTCTGCATCGTATCCACATTTGAGACAGATTTGGGCTCATGAGAAGGCGCTGTGAGGGCAACAGCATGGCTGAACATATCCTGGTACGTAGCAGTCGCGGCATAGTTGCCTTGGCCCAACGAACCTATTATTCCACTCATAGATGAAAGTAGGAGGAAGAAGTCAAGCGGTTGCGGAACTGCAAACGTAGACCAGAGATTCTGAGTGCCCCAGTATCTTGGCGCAAGCACCGCATCGAAGTCGGCTTGAGTGAGTTGGTTAAGAGTCCGGTCTGAAAGAACTAAGGCGCCCTGAATCACGCCTTTGACCGGCGGGAAATTGCCATCTTGGATCTCCAATGATGCCCGGCAGAGCGCATGTTGATCGGACACGTCACATGTCATGATCTTGACATGAGATCCGGGTGCTTCCGTATACGTAAGAGCCTTCTCCTGGGCCAATCTCTCCTCGTCGCAAAGCTGTCTTCGGGAAAAGAGGACAATATGCCGGGCGCCGAGAACTTGGAGGTGAAGACAAAGAGCCTTACCTACGGCTCCTAATCCCCCAGCGATGATATATGTCGCGTCGCCAGAGAGCTGAGGCGGAGAAGGGCGCCTCTCCCGATTTCGAGACATCACCATCGTATCTTGATCGGCTTGCAGCACAATCTTGCCCATGTGCTTTCCGGCTTGCATATAGCGAAAAGCAATCTCAATATCGCCGATAGGATAAGTAGTAGCCGGCGGCAGCGGCCTCACACGGCCAACCGTGACATCACGGAAGACTCGCTGCAGAACACGGTGCAATACTTCAGGCTGCCTTTTGCAAAGCACACCCATGTCTATCGACACAAAGCGCACACCGCGATCGAACGGTTCCATACTAATATGTCCACGCTTCCAGATATCGACCTTGCCCAACTCAATAAAAGTGCCCAGGTCGGCTACACATTCCCATGACGAAGCAAGCAGTGGTCCAGCCAGCGAATTGAGCACTATGTCGACGCCTTTGCCACCTGTGACATGTTTGATGCCACGGGCAAAGTCGACTGCGCGACTACTGAAGATACGTGATTTCGGAATACCGAAACGCTCCGCAACGAACTGCCGTTTCTCAGGGGTGCCGGCGGTTGCAAAAACGGTTGCACCCGCCTGTACTGCAATTTCGACAGCAGCCTGTCCCAAAGCACCAGTCGCCGCATGCACCAGAACCGTCATACCCGGCTCCAGCCGGGCGCAGTCGACCAACGAGTACGATGCTGTTGCAAATGCCACAGGTAATGATGCAGCCTCGACCCATGTCATGCTGTCGGGAAATTTGTGCAAAAACCTGGCATCAGTCCGGGCGAGATTCGAGTAGTAATTTTTAAAAGTGGCCATGGCAGCCACCCGATCACCAGGCCGGAGCTGGAACACCTCCAATGCCTTCGATCCCGCGCCCACAATGACTCCGGCGACCTCACCCACCATGGTCTGTCTAGGATGGAGCTGACCAAGTGCTATCAGGACATCTTTGAAATTGACTCCCCATGCTTGCGGCTTTATCTCGACCTCGTAGGGGCCCAAGTCTGCCTCTAGCTCTTGTTCTGCAACAAAAGTAAGACTCTCAAGCAATCCCGGCCTTTGAACCTGGAGCCGCAGCTTCTCTGTGCCAAAGAAAGGAATCATTTCCTTATCCGCGTCATCGTCCTCGTCCTCAGAGTCATCAGACACCAGCCGTCGAAGGGATGGCGCGGTCACAAGACGTTGGATGCGCATGAGACCACCTCGGAGCGAGAACTCAAACTCCAGGGGCACGCCCAACGCCATTCGAGCCTCGCTCGATCGGATGAGCTGGACAATAGCGTCCCGCACGACGGCCTGAGATGTCGTCACTTTATCCTGCACATCTAACGTAAAGCATTGTAGCTTGTTGTTTTCTGCACGTGCTACACGTGCAAGACCCGTCACCAATGCATTATCTGGGTTGACTACACTTCCTTTTTCTCTACCCTCTGTTCCTGCAAGTGTAACCCAGTACAGTTTCGTGGCTCCACTGAGCAGATTCATCACACGGGAGAATCGCTCCGGCGCTGCGTTCGTGATCAGGCGGCTCTCAGCTGAGTCGAGGATAACGTATGAGCACTGATCATTCACGCCCGAGTCCAACCAGTTACCCATAGTCACGTTGCCTTGGTTCGTGTTGATCAGCTCAAGGGCCAGGTTTTCTACAAACTCAGTATTGGTAGACGTCTCTGGCAAAGCACTGAGCAGTTCGATTGGAGCTTCACCGCCGCGCTCCCCAAACGCTCCTTCTTTATTACTCTCATCGTCGGCAGTGACTTGTGGGAGAGCAGTGGATAATAGCAAAGCCGAGTGTCTTTGTGGCTCAGGGAGATCGTAAGCCACCATATCAACCCCCGAGAAGCCTGATGCACGGAGATGGCCGTCCCATTGCTCAGTATTCTGCACAGGGCTGTCTACTCTGCCCTCATGGGTGCCAGCCCACCATCCCTCGAGACACCCGAAGATCATACCCACCGACGTGGGCGATCGTATCAGCTCCACTAGGCCTAGTATGCCGCCGGGCTTGAGGAGTTTTCGGATGCGTTTCAGCGACTCCCTAAGGCTCTCAGTTGCGTGTACTACATTCGCAGCAATAATCAGATCGTACGCATTCGCCTCGAAGCCCTGCTCGGTTGAGTCCTGTTCCAGATTGAAGGCTTGAAAGGAGAGCATGTGCGACCATGGCTTCAATAACCCGGACCGCACTTCATCGAAGAAGCCCGACGAAGTATCCGTGAACATGTATTCGGCGCAGAAAGACGTGGTGTTCTCTTGACTGCATGCTTTCATGACTCTGGCGGTTGTCCCGCCGGTACCAGCCCCAACCTCCAGGATACGTAATCCGGGTCGTTGAAAGGTCAGATGCGCCGCATAGTCAGCCATGTATTGGCTTGCCCGCGCACCCTCATCGCCGTGGTAGATTCGAAACAGTAGCTGGTCCTCAAGCAATAGGCTTAGAGCATCAGTCTGTCCAGTAAGCACCTGCACAAGCTTCGAACCAATGCGCTCCGCCGCCTCTCCCTCAGCGCCGAGGCGAGCAGATAACCGTGCTAGCTCGGCATAAGAATTGGGAACCCGGCTCGTGAGTTCTTTCCAGTTAGCCGACGACGCCAAAGTCTGAAAAGACTTCCATTGGCGTTGACGGAAGTCTTTTGCTATAGCATCTGTACCACCCAGGTTGTTCTCGATCTCTTGTATGGCCATGTTAATGTACTTTGCCGAAATTGCATCCAAGAGATCGACCTTCTCGCCCTGGGTCATGTCCACTTCGTCAGACTGGAGCGGCACAACGGCCGATTCGAGCATCTCTGCGGTAACAGATCCAATGTCCAGGCCCCACTGTGACCTCCAGATAAATTTTCTCTGTTCCCTTGTTTCTTTCTCTTGCTCAGACTCCATGACTGGTGCGGCCTTGGCATCCCCTACCACAACCGCTTCGCCCCCTGATATAGTCAGGACGCAGTGCAAAGTCGGGTCCATACCGTTAGATGCGTTTTGCGTTTGTTGGAAGGCCGAAACATCGAAATTTGTTGAGCGAGGAAACACGTCGCTCAGGTCACAGACCACATCAAGCTGTTGCCCGAGCTGGCTTGTGATGTCGGCCGAGATCCAGATCTCAGCGATATAGGTCGGCATGAGGGATCCGGGCTGAGCATGTTGTGCAAAGACTGGTAGAGCTGTTTGGAGAATCCCGTCCAGAACGGTCGGGTGGATGATATGCGGCTGGAAAAACCCGGCCGACATGGTAGAAGCAATGTCCGGAATCTCGACCGTGTTTATGGCTTGGAAGGCTGCTCGGCGCATCCCTTTACTAACTGAGAAGCAGGGCCCATAATAGTTACCCGACGCTGTAAGACGGCTGTATAGCTCTGCACTATCAAGAGTGCTGACACAGGCCTCCTTTGCATCTTCAAAGTGGCTTAGAAGTCTCTTCTGGTCGCCTACGTCTCCGGATGCTTCGTCTTCTTTTCGGGAAATATTTCCAGTGCAATGATCACGCCACTTGCCCTGGACTGAGAAGGAGGAAATGGTAAAATCGTACGAATCGTTATCGTCCAAATGCCGGAAGGTCAAGATGACTTCAACTTCCCGTGCGTCTTTGGGCAAGAAAAGTGCTCTCTTGAATGTGATACGCTTCAAGCTGTATCCCCGAGCCGGCGTTGGGCTACTGTCGTGCACTTGCGCCAGAGCTTGGATCGCCATGGTCATATAACCGGCGGCTGGGAAAACGACCATGTCATCTACCATATGGTCCTTCAGCCAAGGCAGTCTCTCATGGCTCAATAGCATGCGCCATGAGGGTTGAGTCTCGGGCGATGCGATTACCCGTGAGCCTAGAAGATCGTGATACGCATGGCGGCGAAACCGATATTCTCGGCTAAGGCGTGACTCGGCCCAGTATTGAACTCGATGATCCCAGGCATATCGCGGGAGATTAGTCAGAAGACCAGGTGAGGGTTTGGAGTCTAGGATACCAAGATCAGCAACGATGCCCGGGTCTAAACCATCGACGCCAGCATTGTACAGGCGAGACCACGTAGTGAGAAGTGAAGCGGCACAGTCTTTTCCCCGCTCCAGGGTAGCCATATACGTGTACAAGAATCCGTCATCTATTAGCTGCTGCTGTTGGAGTGTCTGTCGAATAGGTCCTGCAAGTGCCTTGTGTGGCCCGACCTCCACTAGGTTAACAACTTGTCCGCCGCTTCCTAGCTCGCGCATCATCGTCTGGAGCGTACCAGCAAACCGTACAGGGGATACCAAGTTGCTCACCCAATAGGAGGCATTGAATTGTTCGTGCTTTTCGCTCTCCGTAAGAGTGGAAAAGAAGCGTGTCATGGGGCTGGTGGCACTTGACTCGAGTCCCTGGAGTTGATCCAAATAATCTTGGGCTACCAGCTTCATATGATAGGAGTGGTAAGCTGTGTCGACCTTGAGCCGTCGGAAGAAGACTTCGTCCTTTCGCAGTGCATCTTCCAAGTCCTGAATTTCTTTCTCATCTCCGGAGACGGTGACGCTCGACGGACTGTTGATGCATGCTGCTACAAGCCCCTCGCGGCCTTTTAGGTACTCTGCCACTTCTTTCTCTCCTATGCCGACCGCAACCATTGTGCCCGGTTCAGCGACTCTCTCTCTAGATAATCCGGCTAAGAATCCTCGATGGTAAGAGACGAGCATGGCGGCTCTGGATGTGAGCACTCCAGCGGCATAGGCGGCAGCAATTTCGCCACTGGAGTGGCCCAACACCGCCGCTGGCACAATTCCCCAGCTTCTGAGCAAGTCCACTAGGGCAAGCTGAATTGCCGTACTAGCGGGCTGTCCAAAGCGGCTGTCGTTGAGGCGAGTAGACGATTCGCTGTGTGAAAGCTCCTCCATAAGACTCCAGTCCGCGCCAAGTTGCCTCTGGATGAAATCGTCAGAGTCTTCGATAGACTTTCTAAACACCGGGCTAACAGCGAGGAGTTGATATCCCATCCGAGCCCATTGTGCGCCTTGCCCCGTAAAGACTAAAACCGTCAAACTCTTCTGCGCAAGCGAGTTTTGGGGCACAGCATCTTGTGCAGAGAGAGCTTGGATCAGTGAGTCTGTATCGTAAGCCGTGGCTGCAAATCGCCAGGGAAAGTGAGTGCGCTTATTGGCAAGGGTATATGAGAGGGCATCAAAATCGACGGACTTATGCCGCTCTAGGTATACCTTCAATCTTTCGATTGCTTTTATAGCGGAATATTCCGATTTGGCAGATATAACAAAGAGACGAGAAGCCTCGGACGCTTCAGGGGCGCCTATTCCGTTTGACATTTCTTCGTTGCTCGACGTTCCATTACTTAGCGATATTTTCTCTTGGGCAGCAGACTCGAGCACCAGCATGCAGTTAGTACCACCGAAGCCAAAGCCATTTACAACTGCCTTGCGATAGCCCCCTATGGCTGGCCACGGTGTCATTTCTCGCGGAATCTTTTTTGCGTTAGCGATTATCCTGTCCAATCACCTGATAGTGCAGCCGACTTACGACAATATTCCACCCCTCGGGCTCTAATCCTGGTTTGAACTTATTGAGTAACGCCTGTGGCGCAATCTGCCCCTTTTCCATAGCCATTACTGTCCTAATTAGTCCTGCAGCGCCGCTCGCTGCTTCAGAGTGTCCAATATTAGATTTGATCGCACCGACAAATAGAGGCTTATCGGTCCCGCGGTGCAAGGCTAGTACAGACCGAATAGCCTGCATCTCTACCTTGTCACCGGCCTTGGTGCCTGTTCCATGCGCCTCGGCGTATTGTATGTCCTCATGCGAAAAGGGCAAGCCGCGGAAAACATCGCGGGCGAGTAGTTCCTGTGCCGTTTGATTGGGAAGAGAGATACCATTGGTTTTGCCATCCTGGTTGGAAGCCGAACCGCGGATAACAGCACGAATAGGATCTCCGTCGGCTATGGCGTCGCTAAGGCGTTTCAACTGTCCTATATAAGCATTTGCAACCAGATCTAGTTGAATTCAACAGGTGAAGGATAGAACTACAAACAATCACTAGGCCGACTCCTTCTCCACGCCCGTACCCATTTCCACGCTCGTCCCAAGTGTATGAATGGCCATCGCTGTTGAAAGCGCCTACCAACGACATAAGTGCCATCTGGTCTGGGGAGAATATCAAGCTAGCGCCGCCCGCGATGGCTGTGGTGGCCTCGCCTAACCTCAAAGCTTGGCACGCCAAGTGGATGGCGACTAGACTGCCGGAGCATGCTGTGTCGAGCACAACCGATGGACCATGAAGATCAAAAAGATATGACAACCGGTTAGCAAGCATCGTTCTCGTGACACCGTAATAGTGATATCTATTAAAGCCCATTGCGTCTTTATGCGCGAGCTGCTCGGCGTCGTGGCCAAACATCGCCACGTACACAGCCGTCTTGGAGCCCCGAAGCTTCTCCATGGGTATACACGCATTCTCTACGGCCTCCCACGCCGTCTCGAGCACGACACGCTGTAGCGGATCCACGATCTCGGCTTCGGGGGCGGAGATGTCGAAGAACCCCGGGTCGAACTCGGCCAGAGCCTGGTCCAGAAAGTGCCCGCCCTTCTGGCCGACGGCCTCCGGCGCGTCGGGGTCCGGATGGTAGAATGCCTCCGCGTTGAAGCGGTCTTTCGGCACCTCGCTCCACGTGTCGCGGCCGGCCGCGACCAGATCCCACAGCTCCTCGGGATTGTGCGCGCCGCCGGGGTACCGGCAGCCCATGCCAATGATGGCAATGGCGCTGGACCTCTCGCTGGCGTCCATCTCGTTCCTGATTTGTGGCGATAATTATGTGAAAAACAACACCGGTATCTTCTCCCAAAGGCTAGATTCAGGGTTGGCCTATTGCTTGATAGGACCTTGGCCTATAAGTTTTATACTCAAGCCAATCAAGAGTCAAGTCTAACAGAATTGCGCATCCGCCGTCCCTCTCCCTTTCCAGCGACTCTTCAATTGACAAGAGCATCTTGTCGCCATTTTGACCTTCGGTCCGATAGGCAGGTGGGGAGAGCCCCTCATATCCAGAACATCGCATGCAACGGCCGTATGCCCAGCAACAGTAGATGCGCGAGGGATGGAAGGATTCATGCGATGCTAGGTAGACCAAGGCAGGGCAGGGATGTGATAGCTCCTTTTTGGAGCAGTTCAAGGTCAGTGCCGGTATTTGAGTGAGTGATCACACGCCGTATCGGTGTAATGATGTTACATTAAGCAACGGGTTGGGAAGCTACACACCGAACGTGGGGCGCGAGAGGTATAGTAGAATCGTGCTAAGCAGCATAAAATGCCGGTCAGGATTTACCATGAGTCCTGCTGACAATTTCTTGGCCCTTTTTCACGAAGTTTTCTGTCGACAGAGTAGACGAATATATATACTGTTCGATACTCGAAATCTACGAACTCGGCGTTGTGCGGTGCCGTTCTCGCCGCTTATTAGCCAGCTGTCATAAGTCCGTGCGGGACGTCCCGCGCCTCACGTCATCGTAATTCCCGTGGTTGACTTTACTATTCGTGGTTAGAGGCCATTCCTGATAACAAGTTGGCGGGTCGGATCGGTTACACGCCTCTAAAGAATTATACGTCAATTACGGAATATTCTCTCACAGTAGCTTGACCTTAGCTTAGCACGGTAATCGATTGCCGGCCCCTATTCTGCCATATAGAGCGTCTCGCCCTTGTGAGTACTTTATCAAAATGGGGAGGGTAACATTTAGACCCATCTTCAATGATCGAATCTGATATTTATGGGGTAAGTGTCACGTGAATGTATCCGCCCCAGTGGGGGAAAAGTTGTTATGGGGGCTCCACTTTCAAATGCCAGAATTGCCCAGAATCTCGAGTCCTGGAGGCTTCCATGATGGACTGGATGTTTAGAAGCGGCCCGGGAGCCGACCCAAGAAGCAAATCTTCATAGATTGCAAGATCTAGCAAGTAGCCATAGTGTGAGCAATATTGTCCAAGAGAATATCTTCCTTCAGTGGGGCCTAGTGGTAGAATTTCCCGTAAATTTCCCGTAAAGTTGGCGCAGCGCCCTGAATTACCACTCTCCAACATATGTATGCAACATCGTCATTATGCGGGTCGGGTTGGACTACAATACTGCAAACCCCTCCAAACGGTGGCTGCTGTACCTGATTCTGTTGTTTCTCTGCTTTATATTTTCTTGCATGCTCTGGATAAACATGAGGTTTGTTGTATTTCATAGAATGGCAGTACCTGCAGCAGGTAAATGCGGTTTGTTTATTTTTTGGGGAGAGGAGGGGGAGGGGGCCACGTCCGGAGCATCTGCTCACGGGCCGACATTGCTGAGAAATATTCGGTTACCGAAGGCAATGCAAGTTTGGAACTATTCGCTTGTGGTCTCTCATTCTCCGATGCACCGGATCATGACTTGTTAAAATACGAAGTAGAGAGGTAGGTAGGTAGGTTTTTAGAATCGCTACCTAACATTGAGTTATAGACTCAAAATGAGGGGCGTCCAATCATCCCGAGTCCATCACAACTTAGAAAGGCACTTTGGCGGAGTGGTTAACGCGCAGGATTGCTAATCCTGTTCCCTCGGGAGCCCGAGTTCGAATCTCGGAGGTGTCGACTTCTTTTTCATTTTAAATAATCACTATTATATTTTTCCGAGTTTTGAAGTTTATATTTTATTTTGAACTTCATTGTTTTCGTCAATTGCTTCTTCTTTTTTTTAAGAAAAAAAAAAATTCATACCCCGTATTTTTAATTTTTACTTTTGTAGCAGCACGCTTTGCTACGTTACCTAATGAAATGACTCCTGAAATGCCAGTGAAACGTCCAGTGAAATAAGAGTGGAAAACCGATGCTCAGAGGGAAAGCTTCCAAAGTCGTTTTTTATCTCGTCGAATTATCTATTTTCTAGGTCAGACTGTTTCTTCTCACGATGTAGCCATATACCTACACGCAGCCACGGATGCAACACCCTAGAGAAGATGCAGCTCTCACTGTCGCGCAGTAGCAACACACCCACCAACGGATAGGCTATACCCCATGGGACTAATTCAGAACACCAAAATCGCAATGAAGTAGTGCCAGATTTTACAAGTGAACTTGAAAGCAACCGGATAGTATATACTTGCCAAGGACCCCTTCGCCGCCCTCTTCCACGACCTTGATACCCCAGCTGACTATGACATAGGGGGCGGCGCGGTCGTGTACGACGAGCAGGCTACAGATGATAGGTCATTGTTCGATAATCTTAAAAAGATCTACGGCCGCCCCTTCTCGACAGCGCTTGTGTATCTAAATATCATATCATCGTTGAGTGGTGGCGGTCGGGGGCGACATCTGCATGAACGTTGTTTTCCCGCCCGCCCCCTTTATTTTCGACGTCTCGGAATGGACATCACCATTTTTATATAGTAGTGTCACACAAGTGTTATTCGTGCCACCAATTACGTGACGCATTAAATTCAACTGGGTAGTTCCTCATGCCTTGCTGTAAGATTTCTCCAGTTTCTCTTCGACCTTTCTGCAGTATGACTTCCCTGGTGCCTCGCATCCGAAATGCAATTGTGAATAACTCACAGCTCCTCCACGTACGACCATAGCCTTTAGAAAACCCGGGATCCCGTCCGCTCTCCCATTGATAAACTGAAGAGCGCCGAATTAGTAGTCGTGTCGGTGACGACCAGCGAATTCTCGGTGTTGTGTGTTTTTTTGCTTCGGTTTTATCCGGCACTCATCCGTTTTTTGATCGCTTTTCTAGCTTCCGCTATAAGCAAGCACAAACGAACATATCGCAACCAGACGAAGATATAATAGGATAAAATGACCAACCTCGGGATTCTCACCACTCCTTTCATACCCGCTCCGAATTGCACATCTATAATATCCGGCATTATTTACACACAGACCGTCACGAACTCCGACACCACGACCACTACCACATACAAATATCACAGTCTCGGCCCCGACAATACTATAACTTGTTATCCGCCCAGTTTCCGGGTCGGATCCGATATATTTTACTCACCCGGCGTGTGCCCATCGGGGCGAACATCAGCCTGCGGCTCCATTGAAGTAATTGGGACGGTCACGGAGACGCGCGCTACGTGTTGTCCACTGTACGTGCCTCTCAAGTGATTTCTATATATTTCCAAATTAATAGGAGATGAGCTGACTCTCTCTACAAGAGGCTACACGTGTCAGGGCCCACCTCCAGTAACAGCGACATGGTCAACACTCTCGTGCATCACCTCCGCCATATCAACCCTCAACATCACCGTCCCGGATGATGCACACCAACAATTCACTGTCGTCCAGCTCCAACCCATAATCAACGTGGCCGCCGTCAATGTGCGGTGGCAGCAGAGCGACATCGCCGCCGTGACCACCAGCTCGACCATATCCGATCATAATTCATCGCCATCGCCATCCCCATCCCCATCATCACCAGCTTTATCTCTAATAAGCTCTCCAACAGCATCGCCCTCACCGCCGCCAACCTCGACACCACCTAGCGACGGCATCTCCAACAGCGGCAAGCCAGAAATCAAGGCAGGGGTCGGGGTAGCCATTGGCTTAGGAGCGTTGGTTTTCATAGGAAGCGTCATTTTCTGCTTCTGGTACGTGAGACGGCGCAGGAAGCAACAAGCTAGCGAGAAATTGAGAAGGGAAGCGCCTCACGACGACAATGCTCCAACGTCAGGAGATGCGAACAACAGTCCCAGCGAAATCTGGACGCAATATCAACCGGAGCTGCCGACGGTGCATAACACCCATGAAATGACTACCGCGGCGAACACGCACGAGCTTCAGAATCCGGCTACCAGAGAGTCTTTTGCGCATCGCCCGACTATCTGGTCGAAGACCAAGACCCATGCGAGGAATGATATGGGAGGGAGCGGTCATGATAGGGGGGCAGCTGAGTTGCCGTAGAGTGTTGATAGGGTACCTAGCATTTACCGTACCTGTGGGAGGACCGTATCATATGGAAATAGGGCCGCAGAGTGAATGGAAATTAATCTAAAGTCGTATTATAAGTGGATGTGTAGTATATGGCTCCAATCTACGCTGGCATGAATACTGCTCTGACGTGCCAATTTATGTTATGTAGTTGTCGCTGAACTTTATCCCCCCGTATTTGTAACCCCAAATATTCACAATTGGAATATACCCCAATAGCGATACTACGAAGAGAAATTAATTCACCATGGCTATTTCTCACCTCTCACCTACATAGGCATTTCATGACGTTAGGTTTCGATGAGAATAGGGCTATTACACGGTTGTTATTTATCACCAAGAGCTCATGCCTAACGAAGCACAATTACCCACGATTTCTCATAGGATGTTAACAGCAAATTCATGCAAGTCAAAACAGTATCAAAACCTCACTCATCGTCTCCAAGCGTTACAAAGTTAAGGTCGCGTTCGCTGTTTTATGTATACAAATAACAAAGAACACATAAATTTAATCAGGTGATGAACCTCTGTCAGGCATAGGCTATTTGAATTCATTCTTGTTTTGATTTATTATCTATATGCTAATAGCAAGTCAAGCAGAACAGACCGATTTAGCTTGCGGATTAAATAAATGCTCCAAAGCTACGCGTATCCAGGCTAAACGCCATGCCATGTAAATGATCTATTGTTACAAGCGGTTGGTTCAAATTGAAAACCCAAGTTTGATGAAAATCAATGTTGGTCGTTCCAGTCGTTAAGATAACCTATGCGCGTGACGGTTCTATAGTTATTGCGTCACGGGCAGCTCGAAGCTCCAAAAGGGCCCAAAAACTGGCAATAGTAGCATTGGCAGCCATCTGCCTTAGACAACTGCCGTGACTATTAATAGAGTATTCCGTCGTCTATATAATTAGCGAACATGCTAATCACATGAACAGACTACGCTCAGCATGCTCACCACCACCACCACCACCAGCACCTTCTCCTCCTGCCTCATGCGAGAGCAGTAGCGGAGTAGGCGTGTAGAAGGCGGCGACAGCAATTGCGATATACGTGATGACGCAGAGAAAGCCCTCGAGATAATCTGACTTCTGGTCGCGGAGATAGTTCCCTACGGTGATGATGGCGATGATGAGAATGGCGATCTCAAAGACTTCGAAACTGAGATCGAGAGGGATGCCGCGACCCCAGGCGACGATAACGACAAGGGGAGCGTTCAGCATAGCGGTCTGAATGGTGGAGCCAATGCAATGCGAGAGGGCGAAGTTGATCTGGTTATCCCAGGCCTCGTCGATGGCCGTCAAGTGCTCGGCGGCCTTCTCAACAAGAGGAACGAGAATGAGACCCATGAACGGATCTGTAACTCCATTTTCTGCCACTACCGGTTCGATCTCACGAACGAGCGCGATCGCAAGGAGAGTCACAAGGGCGACAGATATAGCGAGAGCGATGGCACATTCAGTCAAAGTCAATTTCTCCTTGGCTCGATCCTTATGTCCGTCAAGATCGCGCTTCTCGTCGTGCTCGAAGATGGCGTCGTAGATACCGTGGTGTGTGCGCATTTGGAACCAGACAAAGACAATGTATGCAATGAGCAGTAGGATAGCAACGATTCGCGATACCTGCGTCGCCCTATCGTCGAGATCTTGTAGTGAGATACCGTAATCGCCGATGGAGTTCGCAATACTGTGCTTGAAGATGGTTGGAACCGCGAGACCGAGCCCACTAGACAGTATTAGTTTTGACTTTTTATAAGTTGGGGGGCCAAGATTCGTACGCCATGAGCAGTAGACCAGTACCGACTTCACTGATCGCCGAGTCGAATGTAGCGGTTTCACGCCGAAGCCCGGCAGCAAAGAAGCAGACTCCCAAGCACAGCAGCATAGTGGCCAAGATAGATCCGAGTATAGCAGCCCTCACGATATAAGCAGACCTTTTGATGGCGTCTATTGACGAATCACCATTACGACTGAGCAGCAGGACGAGGAAGAGGATGATTTCGACAGTAGAACCAATTCTATAACCATGTTAGTGCCCGCACAAATGTTAAGGCAAGAAAGTAGATGCCGGTGCATACGTGGTTTCGGTCAAGATGCCGAACATATGCGGCATCTTCCTGGCGAGCTCAGCACCGGCAAAGCCAATAAGATTGGCACAGGGAACCATGGCGACGTAGGCGAGAGCGAATCGGAGAGCCGGGGCGCCGGTGCCCGTGTAATGGACGGCGAGAGCGGCGGGAACAAAAGGCCACAGGACGTTAACAGCCCGTGACAAGGCGCTGGACGACTGCCATATGATCTTGATAAACTGTAACGGATGTACGCCTCGACGGCCACTTTCGCCCGCCGTCTTGATACGGAGAATACCACCAGACTTGCCACCTTCGCCTCCCGCTTCGTTTCCATGGCCGTTGACGTCCTGCTGTGAGTGAGGAAGCACAGAATCGGGGGAGTTTTGCAGAGGCTTCTCCGAGTGAGAATTACCGCCGCCTCCTAATCTCGCCATCTTTCGGCCGAGTGATGGGCGTAAGACGAGTTCCAAAAGTCAGAAGTGAGAATTGAAAATGGGAAAACAAAAGTATTGTAGAAAAGAGTGAAGAGCTATTGAGAATTGGACCAAATCGCGAAAAGACGATTTCGCAATTGGTCAACTGCAGAAAGTAATAGAGTAGTGTACCGCTCACGTTGGGTCCGGCCCAAGATGCATTTATTTGATAGATCTGTCGATCTACGCTACGAAAGGAGGGAGCCAACGAAACAGGGTTACGGTGTCTGGGGTCTTCGGGACTAGTGGATAGTGGACTACTTAGCTTAGCCGTAATGAAATCATCTTACGCTAGTGTCGCACTAGGGCATATAAATGCGAGGTGGTACCCACGCGACACTGTCTAGCGAGGAAGGCACCCGTGCCGCTGTGCGTATTTATATTTGCAGCTTGCCCGTAGTCCCTTCATTTGGTGTAGGTGTGTCCGTCCTACCTTTGTGCCGCCGTATTAATTGGCAGTGGGCTTCCCGATACAGCAGCTTTGACCTTGTGTCGGCACCAGAGTGGTGACACCATGGAGGCGTGTTTGCGGTTGGTTGGTCATTGGTCCGCCAAGAAGCATTCAGCTATTTACAATAACCAAGGAAACGGCGTCTCGGCGCGTCTTAGGTGTCTTGGCCCCTATGTCACTCTCTTGTTGCTGTCATCATCATAAAATTCTGAACAGGGGGGCTCTGGGAGGACCTGCGCACGGTGCGTACCGCTGGTAGTAGGTGGACTGACAGTGTACGAAGCCCCTATGCCACTGCCCTAGTCCTGCGCGTGAGAATTAAATACGGTTGGGCAGAAGGGCCGGGTCTGCTGTATGATATAGAGTGTATATGCAAAATTCAATCAGGATTATTGGCGAGTTCACATCATAGCACTAATAGAGGGATGTCTGTAAAATGGTTCAATGGAAGTGTAGCTGGGATTATATCGCATTTGATATACTGCGTATGACAACCCTTCCGCAACCTACCAGCTTGCTGGTTCACTTGGCATACGGGCTCACTTGCCTAGACTGACTACATAGAAAACTGGACTGGAGTACGGAGTACCTATTTCGTATATGCTGAGGTAAAGCCGTAAATATAGTGCTCAATACGGCTGCCGAATAGTTCTAGAGTGAGTAGTTTGGAATTGCCATCTGTATGGCTCCCTTATATTTACTGGCTGCGCGGAATTGCACGCTGTGATGGTAGGTATCACAAGGGATCGCGACTGTTTGTGACTGTAGAATTACTCCCAAGCGGATCTATCCGAGATTTACCCAATTATTATATGCATATTGCTTGGTACCTATAGCTAACTTTAAAAAAAAGGTCCAAGAGCCAAATTCCTTTTAGTTGTAACACCACCTGCTAAATGCATCCCAGGGCTGCCGACGGCCCATGATTATATTGTAAACAGATTTTGCTCGGCATTGGATCCAAGGCCAATGAGCTGCTCAGTCGAACAATCTAAGCTCCGCTTATAATTGTCCAGAGAGAAGTGCCTCCGTCGCTATGGAACTGGTTAGCAAGAAAAACGTCTGATAAGGGGAGGAGCGACAGGTATACGTACCACTGTTAATATACGCTCGCTTCGATTCGAGCGAGACATTGAATCTTCTTTCTAATTCCTGTTTGATCCCTTTCTTGGTGACCGTCATGAGATCAGCAGTGCGCAGAATCTCACGAATCTCGGCCAGGAGCGCATCATCACTGGGCAGAGACGATAGATCCACCATTTCTGTATCGCCACGATTACCACTAAAGAATTGTGAGCCGCCAAACTGACTCATCCTATGATCAGTTGGGGCAAGAGACATGCGGCTGAGATTGCCAGTGTTCTTCATATCGTACGGAGGAATGACCCCGACAGTCGAACCAGCACGGGACTGAGAATGGTAGTATTCAGACACAGCAACATTCATGCCCGGCTTAGTAGCGTAGCTGAATCCGCTTATCTCGGAACGGGTATCTTCCTTGGAAGTCTGTGCATCCCACAGCTCGGCCTGATATTCTTCCCATCGCTTGCGAGGGATCGAGGCAGGATCGAATTTGCCCTCGTCAGAAATGACGACTTTCTTACCCTTCTCGCCGGCAACCACACGCGTATTACCCCAGTTGAAATCATCCATATGCCAGAAGGCGTAAAGCGGAAGACCAAAAGAGTAAACAGGGACGGCCAAGACGTAGAGAATTAGCCATCCAACCATTTCCCAACGCCTGCGTAGGATGAAGATGATAGCTTGCAACCCATAAATTGCTCCAAGTAAGATAAACGCGGTGATCGGGACGATGGTGGCCTGAGTACCAACAAGAACGAGAAGATAAACGATGTAAGCAATAGTCACTGGCTGGACAACGGTTGACAGAAGATCAATAAACACGACGAAACGCATACTGAAGCAGCAAAAACCACAGAGCTGCGACATGGGGACCAGTTCCATGAGATTGTGCACGGTTGAGTTGATCCAGCGACGACGTTGCGAGATGAACACCTGCCAGGTATCCGGGGCGATGGTCCAAGCCTTGGCGGGGAAAATGTACTTCGTCTTATACTTGGAATGGTATTTGAGGAGGAGTGTAGTCAGGTATCGATCCTCACCAAGATGCAATAAGTTTTTCATGTGCAAAGTGTCCACACGGATCGTAGCGTAATCGTCCACAATTTCGCGGCTAACAAACAAGGGTTTGCCGGTCTCAGCAGCACGAATACGATACATGGAGAAACAGCCTGGCAAACAAGTGACACTACCGAACAAGCTTTCAAAAGCCTTAGCCAAGTTATGAGAGATGTAGTACTCATACACCTGAATCATCGTAATAAACGAAGCCTTAGAGTTCGTGAGAGCGGTTTCACCACAGCACGCAATCAGACGCGTGTCGTCGAGGAACGCGGAAACCATGCGCGTAGCCGAATCAGGAGCGACAACAGTATCAGCATCGATTTGAAGCATGTATTCGTAGAACGTGGGGTTAACTCCAATGACATTGCGAATTTGATGGTACATCTCCAGTTCAAGTGGACTCATCGGCAGATTGTAATGGACGCGGTTGAGGAATCGCATGAGAATCATCTGCGAATCTCGTTTGCCGCGATTACCGGGACGCGAAACTTCTGATGGTTTACCAACTTTGACGACAACCATGAAGGGAACGATATGGCCCTGGACTTCGTACAACCCGGAGTATACTTTGCCCATATTGTGCTGCTTGAGGCCTTCGCCAAGGGATTCGAAACTGAGTGGTTCTGGGTCGACAGTCTCAGAAACGCCAAGAATATCCAGTACAATTCGTGGTGTCGGGCGATCATTGCCTTGACCAATAATCATACCATCACAGATGATGACTAGAAGTTTGCGCTTATCATCGTATCGCATACGGGCTGCAGAGTCAATAGCCCGACGAAGAGAGTCCTCGTCTTCCGTATAAGCTGGGATTTGACACATAACAAATTTATCGATATCCTCTGGCATGTTTTTCCCTCCAAACTGAAGAGCAGCAAAAAACTTGAAACCAATAATGCTGACCAAAACAATAGAAACGGCCAAGATGAGGTACTGCGCGAATTGACACTTGACAGAGTTACGGGTATCAACGTCGCCAACATAGAAAAGATTATCCAGGCATAGTTGCATTCGGGCACGCAGCGCGCCATCCATGGGAGCCCTGTTCCACAACTCTGTTATATCGGTGCCAGCCCGCTCTTGGAAAAGCGATAGAACCGTATCGTCCATAAAATTGATAATATCAGGATCCGTTGGTGTTTTAACGCCTTCGGGTACCTGAACACGGCGACCACCGACCAAATATTTAGTCATGTCATAGACCCGTCCGTTGAGTATAGCGATTTGGTTTTGCTTGCTGGCAAGGGTTTTGACGTATTGCGCGGAGTATCCTATGGTGCCCTTCTTCCAGCCACCTTTGAGAATCTCCATTCTCTCATAGAACCAATCCGGCTGGTATTTCGTGGTGAAATAGCGGTAATCATGGTAAACAGAGTTCAGGTCTTGAGAGCTGATCACGCTGGCCGATCCGGTCATGTTATTTGACTTATAGTCCAAGAGGACTGAGGGATCCACAGTGCCTGTCTTGCCTTGGCACAGAGCTGACACTTGAACGGGGAAAAGAGAGGTGATATCTAGGCCACCGTATTGCATGAATGATTGGGGCTGAATATAATACGGGTAGTGATGGGGAGCGAAGTTTCCTATATCAAAGACTTGACCACGAATTGAGGCGTACGCTTTATGGCCATCTTTGCCGTCATACGATGACAACTCAGCAGCGCTAAAAACGTATTGTTTAGGGCAGATAAGCATTGGAAAGACAATAACGAAGAATGCAGCAACCAGACAACTGAACCAGATGATCACGTTGATTGCCAGCTTCTCTCGCCAAGCCATCCGCACATCTTTCCGTTGCATCCGTCCTACCCAGCGGATGAGGAAGTCAGGAATAAACCAGGTAAGCAGGTATACGATGAAAACCCAGCGCTTGCGGCTTGGGCTATCTCTGTATTCTTCGACTTCGACTAACGACTTTTCATTGCCGCGTTCCGCCATTTGTTCACGAGTGTCGAGGTTTTTGAACATATCACCACCTCCGAAAGCGGACGCACCCGCCTCAGAGCGTGTATCGATATCACCACTGCTAAAATAGCCACCGCGCGGTTTATCGCTGTATTGAGGGGTGTTGCCGACAGACACAAGCCGCTCTTTAGACGCACTAAATGGAAGATCGCCTCCAGGCGTAGAGCCATCACCTTGGTCAGATGCATATCGACCGGAGGCTGAACCGCTCTCGCTCAAAGATGTTATCTCCATCCAGCAGCGTTCGCTCAGGAAAATACCTGTCGAGCCGATATGTGCTTCGTAGGCTGGCCATTGCCTATTCTGAACAACGGCTTCGACTTTCTCACGCTCGCTCCCGACAAAGATCGTCTCAGCATCGGCATGACCAAGAAATTCACCAAAAGGCAAGAAGACGCTAAAGTCAGCAGATCTTAAGCGTTGGCTGATTTCCGCAATACCGAAGGTTTGAACTTGGGATCGAACGCATTTGCTATCGAATTGGTTTGCGATCCGCCTGTCGTTCGGTTTCAAGCAGAAAACGAAATAATTGTTGGTGTTGACGGCAGTGATAGCTTGTTTCACATTGTCTAAAGCCGACAAGAATTGGCCCGAGGCACCTTGCTCTGAATGATGCGTCCCTCTGCCCGAGCCGTCTCTTGACCGGCTCTGCCCCCGAACATCACCAGCCTCGCTGTCAAGATCGTTGTACGATTCTTCTTGTAATCGGCGCGGGCGTGTGGTTCGGCCACCTTTTCTGGACATGACGCTAGGTGCTCTCATAGGCTTGGAGCTCACGGAAGCTTGCATGACGGTAGATTTCTCCTGGGGATGCATCACCGTTTGCAACGCTTCTTGTCCGAAGAGACGTGTAACGAATTCACTCTTGCTAGAATTGATGAGATTCATCAGATCGCCGGAGATGACTTCGCCGTTTTCTTCAACTAGGCCCTTAATCGGATAGTCGACTTCTCCGGCGAAATGCCTGACGGTGAAAGTGGCAGCAGTGTTTTCAGATAAAAAGTTGCTGCCAGGAAGCCTCGCAGTTGCAGAGCCCACAGCGATCGCTGGGTTTTTGCCTTCAAATCGCTTCCTCAGACTTTCCAATAGTTGCATGTCGGTACGATTACGGCGGGTTTGATCATCTAGAATGCTAAGCAAGCCGTTCGTAGGCTTCAATAGGCCTTTCACAGCATCTGAGTTGTCGAAGTAACTGGTGGCGGGAACGCTCACTTCCTCGGTGTCGAGCATGTCTGCCTTTCGATCGAAAAAATTCTGCAAGGTGAGATGATAGAGCGATTCCATAGCAGCGTTATTGAGCAGCTGATCAAGAGCAGAGCCGGTGGATGTCTGCTGAGAAAAGCCGGGGAAGTCAATGATGTTGATGGTATTAGCAATCGATTCCTCCGCAGCGCAGATTTTCTGATTGATCGACTCGATCACGTATGCAACGAGCAGGGAGTACAGGGTGCGAGCTAACTCATCAGCATTGGCACGGGCTCCCTGGGGGTCCAACATGACCGTAACCCTCTCACGGTGGATCATCTTCGTCTTGTAGCCCATCGTAGTTTGCAAGTCCTGGGAGCTCACTCCAAGGAACGCCGCGATGATGCCCAAAACGTCCTTGTTCTTTGCCGTGGTGACGGTCTGGCCACCTTCATGAGAGAAACCACCGCTGTCGTCGGCAGTTGTCAAGGTATTCGCCGACGTCTCGAATTCCAGCTGCCCAATGTGTAAGATACAGGCTAGTATTTGGCATATTTCGGCAATCTCGCTTCTGGGAAACTCGAGCTTGCGAAGAGCTGTCTTGAAAAGCTGAAATCCTTCGGCATCGTTGATACCGACCTTGAGTTGGGTTGGATGGCCCAAATATTTCCATCGCCGTTGGCCAGCAGAATCGCTGGGGCTATCAATACCCAGATGGGCCTTCTCAGCATCGCTCGTGCCGGCAAGGAGATAGTACAGCACATGGAAATTCCGCTCGCCGGTGGGCACTGCCGTGATCCTGCTTCGCTCCAACCTGTGGTCTAGGAGTTTACCGCCAATGAGAATGGGGCTCGTTGTGGAGGCAGTATCGTACTGAAGCTCGTAGAACAGACCAGCTTTAGACGCAGTAGGCGTCGTAGCAGTCTTGGTTGTAGTCAGTGAGTCAAAAACATAGGCGGCTAGGGAGACTTTGCTAGACAGCGGAGTGGAGGACTTGTTAAGGAGCGAAGTGAGAAGATGGGATCGAATGGTTGTCTTTCCAGAGCCGGATTCACCCCTAACAAGACCTATTAGTTCACGCGCTTTCCGAGTTCCTCTGCTGGTGAGACCTATGTCATAGAGGGGAGATTGGAGACGCACAAGAAGAGCACAGCCTGGTTCTCGGAGCGATGTCCCATTCGGAGAAAGGCCCTGTCGGCAATGTCCTCGGCGCCGGCCATGGCGCTCCCGTCCTTGCCGCCATCGAGGCCCTTGGTCGAGGATGTGTATGTGTTCAGCGAGATCAGAGCGTGGGACGACAGCCGGGCAGTCGGAATCGAGACGTGAAACCGGCTGGCCAAGTGCGCGGTCAAGTGAGTGTCGGACTGCAGATGGGCAGGCAGCGCCGGCAACGAGGGCTGCGTGTGAGCGCCTCCGCTGCCGCCGCCGATGGGCGAGAGATGTAGAGCCATGGTGGTGGGTTCGAGCCAACCGGCTGGTGATCACCGATCACGTTGACCACAGGCTCAGTGGCAGCAAAATGGGCAGCGTTGCACGATTACAGTGGTGGATGTTAACGGGCCTCGTCTCCTTATTGTGTGCTACTGAGGCTGGGCGTGAAACCGGACAGGCAGGGGAATTCACGGGGCTGGAGCAACGGCACGATGTTAAGGCAAATTAATTATACGGTATAGCAGAAAGCGAGTGTCGAAAAGAAAACACGCGATAACGAATGTACGTGAGAATTACACGAAATGGGGAGGTGAGGGCGAAAAGCGAATGTCGGAAAGAAGATCTAGGTGTTATTAGCTAGTTTCTTTCTTCCTTGCCAGGCACTGCTCGGATATGTGGATGAGAGTCGAGGGCGGGTAAGAAAATGGCCCATCGAGATTGATTAGGTATTTCCATCGAGACGAGCCTGTCTGCACAGCTTCTCCGTACCGTACCTCCCAATTCCACATGCTTTAAAAATACATGTCACAGCGTTGTGTTATACGTGCACTAGCACTAGGCCAGCAGCAACCCATAGTATTACACTACTGTACGAAGTACCTAGTTCAGGAGAACGCGAAGAGCACTTCACTGTGCAATGTACATACGACGCTCCTACTTCGTACAACCACGCGTACTCCGTACATGCCTGTCTTCTTACAATCCTCCGTAGCGCAGTTGACATAAATTCCTTTAACGTCGAAGAATTCTAGAAGACATCATTCTGTCGTGTATCATTTTGTAACTCTATTCTCGTCTATCATCATGCACCTGGTCTCGACTCAACGAATAGGTATCGGCACCCATAACACTTCCTAAGATCGTTATACTGGAATACTGATAATTTGATGTTGACAAATGAGATGACTACGGTACCTACGCGTAGATGTAGTGTCGCCAGCACCCTAAAGACACTATGCCCTGTTCGGCATCGAACTGCCAATGAATAGCGTTGTATACAGTCTGCAAGACACCGTAATCGTTTTGCTTTGTTGGCACGCTCCGATTCCTACCGCCAGCAAACCTACATACAGTATCTGCCATTGCACAGCAGAGGCAGTGCATATCCCATCAGTAGTAGTACATAAGTGCGTGTACGGAGTGCCATAACATCTCTCACGTATTCATATCATAAAGTGTTTAAGTAGGTAGGTACTCCGTATGATTACGGATTATCCGATTTTGACGATACCGTACTGTTATTTTCATGTCATGAGCCCAGCGCGGTCGGAAAGACATGTACAGTACACGTGCACGCGCAGGAAGCTGTGGCTTGGATCATCCCAATATGCTATGTAATTCTAAAACCTTGGGTTTCAGCAGAAGTACGAAGTATCCCACAGCGGCTACAGTCGTGCGTACGAAGGAGGGTGCATCAGAAATCAAATGGTCAGACTCGAGGGTCAGACTAGGTACCTAGTGTAGTTAAATAGTCACATCCCTCTCTTAATTGTTCTACCGTTATTTTAAGAGCGCCACTGATCAGGAAAGGGGTAAGAGAAAACTCGTTAAACAGCAGATGTCATCAGCCTTCAACCCGAAGAGGGTAAACAACCGTCGTCAGTTGTACAAGATCACGTCACTCACCCAATGCCCAATGGGCAACACGAGGGAGGGTGATGTAGGCCGAATGCTGCAGTTTGGCTGCAGCAACGCGTGTTCTGCGCCCCGACTATGTACCTCGATACTTACGCTCAATCAGAGTCGTGTGATTTATTATGCGGCCTCTATCACAACGATTCCTTTGTTTATTGTCACAGTTTCTGCTCTCCTCAGGCACTTACGCTTATTCTTTTGTGAAGGAAGAATCTCTACCTACGGAGTACTATATGGTGTATTAACGAAGTAAGTTGTTTAAATTAGGGCCGTGATATCTCTCTCAAGAACCATGTATGTATCTACGCTAGGTCCATGCATCGTGATGTGTTCTTTCTTTCTGGAACAAACCTTCATTACATTTCTACACTACTACTGCTGTGTACGAAATGTACTCGCCACATGGTGCCCTGTCAATGTAAATGTGATGTACGGGCTAAGCTTGTCCATAATTGCAGTATGCCAACATAGTGTAGAAATCGAGATAAATACATGTTTAGAACCAACGGAAAACTCGAGATAGAAATTCCTGAGTAAGACTTAAAAGGCTCCCAACAGTGATACATTGTGGGCTCAATCGGTTGACCTACTACGATGTAGACGAGGAGGAGCACTTTTTGTCTCGTATTATCCGATGGTGTGGTGGCAGTGCTGGTAAAAGGACATGGTGCACTGCTACTAGGATTGAGCCAAGCGCAAATTTGAAAGCTTTTCACTGGGCGTGCCGGTCTCGTAGGGCTCCATTGGACATGTTCCAGGCGGGTGCCGCTGCGAACAGTTGCTCCCACCCACTTTATTTACATGCAGTGCTTTGTGCTGGACTCAGTGGACACGACAGTGAGCCGGACACTTCGGGACTCCACCTTCAACTTTGCCGCCTCGTATTGTGATGCCGCTAGGTATAGTGTACGGATCCAGCCGGGGTTCCACTGTCCGCTGCCTTGTATATGCTCAGTACCCGATGAACTGCCGTCCGACCAGCAAGGTCGACTGGCCGTCGGGAATGGGAATTGAGAACTTCTTTTTATTTATCAAATGCCATGAGATTCCGAGACATTGTCATGCAAGATGCGCGAGAGCAGAAAAGAAGAAAAAATGTAGCCCAAAAATAAACAAGAGGGACACTAGCCATCAAGTGCAATGATCACCCCAGTAGGGCGCCGGCCGCGAGGAAGATCGCTAAACTAGCCTAGGCCAGGCAATGAGCTAGATGCAAATGGGGAAAAAGAGCATTAAGGGTGCTTCATGCTATTGACACAACTAAAATAAGCCGTTTGGTTTAGATACCTAGCAAGGTGTGAGAAGAGTCCCTAGTACTCCGTACTCAGCAGGTATCACTATGTGTGACAGTAAGAATATTGTCTGCATACACGGTGTACCCTTTTCTCCGGCGCTTCTGGAGTCTGGACTTGTTCTCGGGTCCCATTTTCCATGACTGCTCCAGGTCATTCTATCTACCTATCGTGGACTGAATGCAGTCTTTTTACTGTTTACATCTTTTGGTTTCAAACCACTGTCACCGTACATCGTTCCCGTTTTATGCTTTCTAATTTTCAACCACCTCACTCGCTCTGGTGGTGTTAATAGTCTATCGTTCATAATTGCCACTTTCGCTCTAAAGTGTTATATTCACATAGCAGTCATTGAATCAGGGGCTGGCGTGCCAGAAAACAAACTGGTCCAATCATCGTCAATAGTGTTCTGGTGCTTCGCAATCCTCACTCTCGCTATCATCATCGATCATATCCTGCCATCCCGCGATCCCTGATCCAAGAACGAAGAGAGAACGAGTAGGTTGTCAACCAAAGTCGTGGTTGTCCGAAAGGGCAAGCACGTCTAGACCAACAGGGACAACATGGCCAACCATTCAGCCCGTATGTCCATGTACTCGGTCAGTTCAGACTTTCGCAGCGGTCGAGGCACCAGCCAGCAGCCGCAAGTCTCTACGAGCACTCTACTCAACGCGATCCATAATATCTATCTGTCGTCGCAGCCATACCAGCTGGACGCCGGCAGCAGCGTTGCCGTCAACACATGGCTCACAGCAAATCAAGTCGGCCCCGATGGCCAGTCTGGCGGAACCGTTGATACGGCTCTGGCCGTTAGAGCCTGGGAACATGCGCGACGTCGGGCTGAAGACGGATGTATCGTTTTAGGGTAAGTAGAAACACCAAAAAGTATCAGGGATACCAGAGTACTAAAAGCTTCAGGTCTCTTCACACGTCCACGCCTTCGCTTCTGACGCCTTTCCTCACTTCTCTGCCTGTCTCTATTCCCTCGTCACTTCTTACCGCTCTCGAGGCAATCCAGCCCTTTCTCCGATGCGTAACGCCATATAATCCATCCACCCCACGTCAAAGTGCCCTCGGCATTACATTGACCCTAAATCTTTCTGGTAATCTGACAGCGGCGGCTTTGGCTTTGTCCCAAGGCGGGATCAATACCACCGAGGGACTGCTCTCCATTCCTGCCGAACCTGGATACAGAGCCTTTGATGTATTTTACTACTTGTTGACCTCGGCTTCAACACCAGCCGAACGCGAATTTCTAAGCCTCAAATCTGCTGCCGACTACACCCTTTTGGCCCGGTCCGGCACCTATGATACGCCATCTTATCTTCCTACTGCCGACGACTCTGCTGCAGCCGACGATTTCCGAAGAGCTCTGAAAGAGATCGGCATTAAAGGTTCTTTGCATCGCAATCTCATCTCAGCTCTGGCAGGGTTATTGAAGCTAGGCAATACTTTGAACTATAACGTCGATGGAGAAGCCCTGGAGAATATCTGTGAAGATGTTGGCGGGCTTTTGGGTCTCGATCCTGACGTTCTTATCAGTCAATGCACGACAGAGGACCGACAAACGCTTGTTGGTGGATTATATGAGGCCCTTGTCGACTGGGTAATCACTAAAGCAAATGGAGCCATTGCAGCGCAGATGATCCGGATTCGAGATGGCGACGAATCTCTTGACGGGCATCGGACACCGACATCTGACGAGGATAACGGAGATACTGTATGCATAACTATAATCGAGGTTCCAGACCCGAACTTGGGAAAGGCACTCGCTATGCGAGGCATATTCGACGACACTACTGGAATCAATGCCGAGATGAAGGAAGACGGAATCTCCGTCATCACCGCAGGAAGTTCCGTCCAGCGTGAAATGCAAAACGCCGTAGCCGAGGCAGCACCGGAACTCGGCATCACAACTGGCCAGGCTGCACGAGACAGGCAGCATGAATTTGAGAAGAGGGAAATCGTTCTGGAAAAAGTCGGATTCGCTTGCGAAGACGAAGGATTCCTGAAGCAGCTCTTGTTTCCCGGTGCTGCGCAAGGCATCAACTTAGGTCGCAGTGGACGCCTTGATATATCCTCAGTGTTAGGGGCGAGTCGCGTTTGGTATCATTTGTCGCTGCACCCCACAGATGAATGCCCCGCCGCCTTGGCCGCCCTGCCGTCAATTACTTCCGCCTGGTCTGCGGGTACCATATCTCGTCAGTTACGCGCCTGGAGATTATCTGAATGGGCAAACTGCAGGAACAAGAATCTAGATTTCACAGCAGACTTTGACCTAGACGAGTTTCACCAGCGTTTTGCTCCGTTAGGTTGTAGAGAGGGCCGAGATGGTATCGAATCGTGGATTCTCGAGAGAGGTTGGAGCAATGGCGAGGTCGTCGTTGGACAAGAACGCGTGTGGATGCGTGAAACCGCTTGGTGGGAGGCCGAGAGCATGCTTGACCTCAAACCATCTCATGAGCTAATGCCCACTATCTCGAATCCTTTCGCTACCCCGGCTCGTGACACTGTCTATGGCAATAACAATGGCAGTGGTTTCTTTCCTCCGCACTTCCCCGACCAAACTTCGAATAATAGCAACGAAAATCTGATGACACACCAACGTAATCACAGCCAACTTACATTTGCGCAGAGTCAAGTTAGGGCCCCATCTGCCGCTCCTTCGGCTATGCGCAATGTGATCCAAGGCGATTATGGCCTAGGTACTAAGGGTGATAGCCGCCGCGACCAAGTCTACTACACCAACGACGGAGAGTTTATCAACAACTTGGACCCTGGTGATGCAAATGGCAAGCATGTTGAGACCGAAGAAGTCACGTTTGGCCGACGGGCATGGGTTGGATTCGTTTGGGCCATGACTTTTTGGATTCCATCCTTCCTCCTACGCTACATTGGCCGCATGAAGAGGCCAGATGTACGGATGGCCTGGCGAGAGAAATTGGTCTTGGTTTGGCTCATATTACTCATGAATGCCGCTGTTGTCTTCGTCATCATCTTTTTCGGACGGATTCTGTGCCCGAATTTCGATAAAGCCTGGCTTCAGAAAGAGGTTGACAATCACCAAGGCCGCAGCGATTTTTGGGTGAGTATTCACGGATCAGTTTATGACATTTCGAAATTTTGGCGGATTCAGCACAGCGACTCTAGCATACAGACCACCAATGACTTGATGTTACCGTTTGCCGGCATGAACCTTGATCGGTATTTCCCTCCCCCACTTACTCTGTCGTGCCCTGGCCTTGTCACTGCCGATACGACTCAATTACGAGTGGACCCTGAAGACCAGCCTACGATGTCCCAAGGTATACACACGTCAGGCTTCTATGCAGATAGGAATTCAAAAGCTCTATCCAGTGACACCTGGTACAAGGATGTTTTCCAGCCGAAGATCAAAGAATACTACCATGGCGAGCTTGTCTGGAATCAGGCCACAGTCATGCGAGAGAGTCAAGATTTCAATCTCATGGTGGTTCTCTATGAGGGCGGTATCTACAACCTCACGGATTACTTCTCAACCATCCAGTACAACCCAAATCTGGCCTTCCTTGATGATACCTTGGTTGACATAATTAAGAACAATCCTGGTCAAGACGTAACCACATCATGGAACAATCACCTGGATGATGTCCGAGGCAACAATACTGCGTTCGCGCAAGCTTCGAACAGCATCAATTGCATTAAGAACACGTTCTACGTAGGAAAACCCGATTTCCGTAGTTCGCCAAAATGTCAAACCATCAACAACTTCTTGTTGGCATTCACAATTCTTATTGCCGCCGTCATCCTCGTCAAATTCGTATCCGCCTTGCAGTTTGGCTCGAAGCGGCGTCCTTCTCCACAAGACAAGTTCGTCATTTGTCAAGTACCTGCTTACACTGAGGGTGAAGACTCTCTCAGAAAGGCGCTTGATTCGCTTACCGCCCTTCAATACGACAACAAGCGAAAGTTGATCTGTGTCATCTGCGATGGTGTAATCGTCGGTGCTGGCAACGACCGACCTACTCCAAAGATTGTCTTAGACATCTTAGGTGTTGATCCCAAAGTCGACCCCCCAGTTTTACCATTCAAATCAGTCGGCACCGGAAGCGAGCAGCTCAACTACGGAAAGGTATACTCGGGTCTTTATGAATTCGAAGGGAACGTTGTGCCGTATATCGTCGTTGTGAAGGTCGGCAAGGAGTCCGAACAGACAAAGGCCAAACCAGGTAACCGCGGCAAACGTGACTCTCAGATTATGTTGATGAGCTTCCTCAACCGTGTTCATCATCGCGCACCCATGAACCCTTTGGAGCTCGAAATGTTCCACCAGATTAACAACATCATCGGTGTCGATCCAGAACTGTACGAATATCTCTTGATGGTTGATGCAGACACGTGCGTACGAGAGGATTCTCTCAATCGATTGGTTGCTGCCTGTGCGAATAATTCTAAGATTGCTGGTATCTGTGGCGAAACGGCTTTGCAGAACGAAGAACGCACTTGGTGGAGCATGATTCAAGTATACGAATACTATATTTCTCATCATCTTTCCAAAGCCTTCGAGTCACTATTTGGAAGTGTCACTTGTCTCCCCGGCTGGTGAGTATTTGTCTTTCTCTCTTCAGGGCCACAGCTAACTGGACTAGCTTTACGATGTATCGCCTTAGGACGGCCGATCGAGGCAAACCTTTGATCATTGCCGATAACGTCATTCGAGATTACAGTATCTGCAATGTTGATACGCTTCACAAGAAGAATCTGCTTGCTCTTGGCGAGGATCGTTTCCTAACTACAATTATGACCAAGCATTTCCCCAGCATGGCCTACAAATTCCAACCAGACGCTTACTGCCAAACTGCTGCACCAGAGACCTGGAGCGTGCTGCTTTCGCAACGACGAAGATGGATCAATTCCACCATCCACAATCTGTTTGAGCTGATGCTTCTCAAGGATATGTGTGGTTTCTGTTTCTTCTCCATGCGGTTTGTTGTCTTCTTCGACCTATTTGGTACGCTCATCTTGCCGGCCACCACGGTCTATCTCGGCTACCTGATCTACCTTCTGGCAAGCCATACGGGCCCCATTCCCTACATTTCGTTAGCTATCTTAGCCGGTGTCTACGGTCTTCAAGCTATCATTTTCATCTTGAAACGACAGTGGCAACACGTTGGTTGGATCATCATTTATTTGCTAGCGTTCCCCATCTTTTCATTCGTCTTGCCGATCTACTCTTTCTGGAATCAAGACAACTTTACGTGGGGTAACACACGTATCGTTATCGGCGAAAAGGGGAACAAGCAGGTCGTTGCTGTTGATAATAAAGACGGCTTTGACCCCCGCTCTATTCCCTTGCAACGTTGGGATGATTATGCCGCTCTCAACAGCCTTCCAGGCCGCCGAGGCACTCAAGGCGAGAAGAGCAATGACGTATACGAAGATAATTATGAGATGGATGATATTCGCTCTGTATACTCGTCTGTCCGACAGCCATCGGTTTTGACTGGGCTCCAAGGTCGTGGCGGGCATATGCCTCCACAATCACCAGCCCCGTTCCAGGGCATGTCACGTCATTCTACAATGGGAGACCCATACAGTGATAACCCTATGCACCGTCAGTCGACGACTTCCTTTGGCGATATTCAACGTACTTCTTCTCCATACCAAGATATGCCTCAGGCCGGATATAGACAGAGCATAAGCAATCTACGAGCCGTGTCCAACTACTCTCAATACGATGCCCACAGGGGCTCAACTGCTACACTCGGTTTAGCCGGCGGTAACCGTCCGCTCGGCCAGGGACACCAATCTACCACGTCCTTTGATTTCCAGCGGGGCCACACAGGACCAGACGACGGCATGATTGTCGAAGCCATTCAAGCTGTACTCCGAGACGTTGACCTAGATACGGTGACCAAGAAGCAAGTCCGTGCCCTTGTTGAGCAAAGGCTGCAGACGGAGCTTGTGGGTGAGAAGCGCACGTTCATGGATCGCCAGATTGATCATGAGCTCGCTAGCATGTGATCGCCGAGCATACTCTCCAATTAGTTTTGGCCCTAGTGGTCAGTATGACCAGTACTAGTTTGGATATGTATATAGGCAGTGTATTTTTTGCATAGTCGTGCGTTCTTTGGACTCAATTTGGCATGGACCGCAGGAAAGGGACTTGTTTCGCGATGTTGTTTTTCGTTGAATGCTGTCTAGCATGCTGGGTCTTTTCTATTACTGTCTTTGGATATAAAAAATCTCTGAAACCCGAATGGCTTTTTAGTCGTTGCAATTCGGGGTTACATATATATCATGATAATATAACGGCTTCTACTATATACATCTAGTCTTTGGCTCTTGCAGTGAAACCTATAGCGCCTGATCGTGGATTTTCCAACCCATTGCAATTATGTAGAGGTGTAAATAGGCAGTAGACTCTCAGGCTCAGTAGATGAGCCATATCTATCATTTCTGGCTAAGATTCATTCACTTTTATAGGCGTATGCATATACATACGCAATACTTGTCCCTTTCACTATTCCAGCTTCCCGCTGCTTGATTTTGACTCTTCTGCAGACTCATCGGTAGGACTTCCACTATCGTCATTTTCATCATTATAACAAGCTCCGAGAACGTCGTAAGTACCTACTAAATAGCAATGCCGTGGCGAAATTAATTACCAGTGTCTAGAATCTGGCCAGTCTGTTGTCAAACAGAAAAAAAAAGAAAAGGAAACTTGAAAAGAAAAGGGATCAGGTCAAGCCAAGTAGGTCATGCTATACCGTCACCATTTGCTCATTTTACAAAAAAAAGAAGGGGAGACTCGTTTCAGTTGTTGACTGGATCAGATCACACGCGTTACAGATGTGCGTAAGTAATAGTATTTTTACTCTCTCGTGCCCAGGGACATTGCTTGTTTGCTGTTCGGTCCGCGATGCCTGCTTAGTACCTACCGGCCTGCAGCATAATTACATGTATATACTATGTATGTACCTACATGGGTGGTGAGGTACTGTACTGTTCCTTGCTCCTAGTCTCAGACCCAAAACGCGTATTTGTATACATCGAACAGGCTGTTTACTTCTGACATGATTTCATTCATTCTTCGTTAGTGTAGAGGCAAGTAGGGAGGTAGGGAGGTAGGTAGTCTAGCCTCTGCTCTGCTTTACCTAGATATTTGAATAAGTTCCCCTTGTCTTTCTTCCTCCCTCGCGAAAGGATGGATATATTGGTAAGTAACTATGTAGGCATGTAGGTAGGTAACTAAGGTTAGATGCGCGCATGAGTTTAGGTATTGTATTATATTGAATTGTAATTTCTTTCCCGCACAGTTTCTCTCTCTTGTTTACATCATGTTCCACGATGAAACACACGTATCCCTGTAGAACCTTCAAGGTTCCTAGCATAAATGACGGGTATACAGCTAGGATTTATATTCAAGATCACTAACAGTTCAGAGTATTTCTTCACCGCGTTGTAACTGACTTTATTCTATTTACGAAGGATACATATATTTAGCATATATACGCATTCGCCTATACTAATGAGCCCGATCCGCCCTATCACTTAGTAACGCCCCTGTCTCCCGTCCTGTTCTCTCTAATTTCTTCCAAAAGGCTAGTTGTGCTAGTATTCATCTAAAGCTGCCGTTTCAGCAGCCCAAGAGTAAAAATATACGTCGACTCTCTTCTGAGAACCTCTATGTCAGAGGACCTCTAGTAGAGAAAGCCCAAGGTTCACTCAAAAGACGCATCTTCTCCAAGACTCGTCTCCCAAGTTCTTATCCGCCGCACCCCTTACTGTATTTTCCCAACGCCCTTAAGCCTGAGATATACATCAGTGCCCCAACCATACAAGCTCTGGACTGCGATACCGCCGCCAAAATACTCGGCGTATGCGCGACTCAGAGGCAATCCGTAGCCGAGTCCGGCGATTGAGCTCGCGCCGGAGCTAGCTGCCGAGATGACGCCCAGAGCGTCCTTCTGGGCCCAACCACCACCACCACTGCTACCGCCTCCGCCGCCTCCACCACTAGTGTTAGGTACCAAGTCGTCCATATCGTCTTCGTTGAAGGTGGTGAAGCTATAGCTCCAAATGTTCGGGTATACCTCGGGCGAGATGCCACGGCCGCGGTCTCGAATGCGGATGGTGACGCCCGGGGCATTGTCGTCGAGAGGCTTGATCGCATCCCCGCGGAAGGCCCCCTTGTCGGCGGCCGGGGGGTCGAGGGTCAGATGCGGCGGGCCGGCATCGGGGGGCTCGGGGGCAATGGTGATGACGATGGGCTCGCTGCTGCCGCTCTCGACGGTGGCGCGGAAGGCGTTCTTGAGCAGCTCGGTGACGATGTACTCGAGGTGCATGGGCACGAAGGCGAAGAGAGTGTCGGGCTCGCCGTCGATGGACCATTTGGGGCGCACACCGTACTTGAGCTCGCAGATGTCGGCGACGTAGCCGGCGCACGAGTCGACGATGGCGGCGGGCGAGAGGGCGGTATCGATGACGCCGATGTAGTTGGGGCTCTCGGGACAGGGCGTGGGCGAGGCGGCGGGGTCGAAGTGCGGCACACTGCTGTAGTGCAGGGCGATGTGCTGCTCGGCGATCAGGCGCGTGCCGATGCGGGTGCGCAGGTGGGTGTCGAGGAAGCGCGTGGCCTGCGCCGGCGAGATGTAGCGGCGACACTGCAGGAAGCCCTTGGCCAGGATGGGAATGGTGTCCTGGTGCGTGGCCACCAGCTCGGCCAGCACCGACGTAAACTGGATCTCGTCGGCCAGGTTGGCGATGGTGCGGTGCTTCCACGGCAGCAGCGTCGATAGCGAGTGCACGTAGTTGTTGTAGATGCGCGACACATTCGGGTCGGCCACCACGATGAAAGGTAAATTCCTCAACGCCTGGATGCGGTGGGCCAGCCGGATCGGCAGCAGGTTAAGCGTGAAGTTGGCCGACGCGAACAACGCCTTCTCCGATAACGATGGACGGCCATGCCTATGTGAACAATTGCGGTCTAATTAGTAGGTAGTGGTGGTTATAGTAATAGGTGGACGGTAGAAGGAAAGAAGAAGGGAGGAAGAAAGGAGCAAAGCAAGAGAAGAGGGAAGGGGCCATATCATACTTGACCAGGTCGGCCAGACTCAGCGAGTGCTGTGACTTGTTGGCGAGGTCGGAGATGGCAGCATCCGTCACCGTCGCCGTCTTAGCCGGCTGGCCTGGACCAGGAGGAGGCTCATGATTAGGACTAGGGCTAGATCCAGGGCTGGGGCCGTGGCCAGTACTGCCGTCGATATGGGACGATGAGAATGACCGCGTTGATGCGACGGTAGATGCGACGATGGATGTAAGGCTTGATGGTGGTCGACCGTAGGAGAGCCGTGCTGAGGCAATGGAGGTGACGGGCGTGCGCAGACACCTCAATTGCCTAAATGTGCTCGTCATGGCGGCATGGCATGGTGTGGGTTCTTGCGCGGTGAGTAAGCCAAGAACAGCGCAGAATTGATGTTGCGCACGATACACCGAACTCCTCAGACCATGTCAAGCTGCATATTGTTTGTTGACCGAGGACACCGAGGTGGATTAGGTAGGTGGTACTCCGTACGGCGTACATACATATATACAGTGTCTACTGTAGATTGCCTGCATCGGGTGTCCGTGGTGCGTCATAGCCTGTTTCAATTGGCCCCCGACCTCGGCTATCCTAGGAGAGATTTTCGTTACAGGCATACAGCATATGCTCTAAAGCGGTCATTCTTCACTAAAACAAGGATATTGAGATTGCCATATAATTGGAAAAGTACTGTACCTAATGCACCGAAAAGGGGTCACGGTAAGCTGGATGGCGCAATGACTTCAATCTCCGCATTTCCACTTCGTAAGTTATGTTGCAACAACCAACTGATACTTAACTACGATGCCTCAGGAAAAGTAAGCTGTAGGTCACATCCATATTAGTGACAACTTAATTTCCGGATATTTCGCCATCGTCTAATATTGTTAGATAAATATGTCACCCACTAATTATGAAGTGTTTCGCTAGGTACTGCTGTACTCCGAGTTGCCCACAAGCAAAACAACTTGAATAGTAGCAATTATTTGACTCTGACTGGATTGGCACCTAAAAAAATGCGTGTTTGGCCGATTCGGATAAATCTCTCCTTTGATTTCTTGCAAATGCTTGGTTAAATAAATCACGTGAACCGCTGAAGCTCTGAATAGCCTCACGTGGCTGGCTAGCTGGCTACTTGCCTGCTTATAACTTTTCTATAGCCTCTGTTGTCTAGAAACACCAAACCCAACGCTGAAAAAGAATGATAGAAATAAATAAAAATTACTTTACAGATATTTAACAAATAAAAGAGTAAGCAAACTCAATCATTTTGCCTCCAAATATATTAGAGGCTGTTGTTTCGCTTTGTTTAGCCAAACTATCTATCAGCAGTCAAATTTTTGATTTGCTTTAGGGCAACACTTCCTGAGCTAGGGTGTGTCCAACAATATATTATGCATATAAGACCGAGCACTTTCCCAATTTATGATGGGAAAGTTCAAGAATCAATGTCTAGCATTGAGCCCTCGTCCTTGCTACGCCTTACCTATCATATTATCCGATTCGCCAGCACAAGTTCCTGAGCGTGAATAACTCTCTAGTCATTATATTCTGGAGAGCTTTCCTCACTCCGATAATTCTACTGCTTTGAGTGTGTTGTTGTGGACAGAAGCTTGCTCCGTCGCTGTGCCGATGTGAGGACATCATATAACGAGGGTGTCCCCAACAAGAACCACTGTTCAAACTTAGAAGCTTTTTAACTTGCTCGTGGTGTCTTGGATCTTGGTAATGAAAGGGCTTGATGTATTACCAAGCAGCTTCTGATACGGCGGCACAATCAGAGGTTTGATCGTGGAACGATATTTCTCCCAAACTTCTAGGCGAATCAAGTGTCTTAGAACGGTTTTCTAATGAGGATGCCCATCGATATCTGTAAACATGTCATTCATTTCTTTCGAATTATTAGCTACGTTATGATACAACACCCAGTTCAGTTAGCGCTCATTACCGTCAGCATTACCGTTATTAGGTGAAGTTACACAACTTATATTAGTAACGCGGTCAATCATGAGCAGCTAGCTAATTACTTCAAGATTAAGCTTCGCTAAAATCTAAAAGGAGGGCATTGAATCCTAAAATCCGAACGTTGGCCGGAACGAGAAAACGGAGTGTTGGTGTCTCAGCCAGTGACCTATTTCAAACATGCAGCATGCATGGTCACTTCTACGACGGAAGTGGAGGTATCATCATACCATATATCCAACATGCAGTCAATTCATGATGATATGGAATAGTCCAACGTGCAGGAGCCCTACGCGGTACAGCGCATCGGATCTTTCAAGAAGTACCACTCTATACCTATCGCAACGGGCTGTGGGTATACGAAGGGAGCCCAACAATGTGTCCTATATAGCTGATGTGTAAGTAGAGATAACCTGTGTCCTCACAATTTTTAGCACTCCTCAGAGGTGATACTGACAATGTTAGCAACTACGAGACTTGTGATTCTTCTCGATAGCAAGACGGAGGCCCGGCAGCGAAGAATTGCTGTACTGCTACTATGAATTAGTAGACAGGTACCAAGGTACTTCCGTGCTTTCCATTTTGAAATATATAGATCGCTCTTTCCACATAATTCTTCATTTCACCCACAGCCCCACTCAAGTAAACAAATCTAGGTTTTACTCGTCGTCCGCAACTCCTCTTCTCTCACCCATTCTCCTCGCACATTTTCCTATCTCGTGGAACTGCTCGTTTAGTACGAATTTCCCTGCCCTACGCAACTCTATCAACTGAGTCAACTTTCTGATCTTGCATTACGTTGTTGTCCTTCAACAACCGCCTTCACAACATGGAATCCTCCCTCGAGTCCCTTCCTGTTGAATTAGTTGGTGAGATCATTGAGCAACTAGATCGCGGCGACATCCTCTCCCTTCGACTTACGAATCGCACTCTTAATTACAAGATCCCACTGTTTCATCTCAGGAAATTCTTCCTCGCGAAAGATGTTAAATTGGCTCGTCGTCCACTCGAAAACATGGTATACGTCACAAGCAACGGACGCCTGGGCGCCTTGTTGGAAGAACTCACGATTCTGGGCGGAACGGAAAACGAGGACGAAGATGGCACGAACAGTGCTCCCGAGTCTAGCGACCTTGTACGCCTTTTGACCGAGGCGTTCATCAATTTGAGAAGCCACTCTCCCAAGGGTGGTCTTTCCACTCTGCAGCTCTCTACAATCAAGGGTTATAGTGAGAAAGACTTTCAAGGGACCGTGAGTCGGCCAACTTTCAATATTACTATGAAAGCCTTGCGCGAGACTCAGCTGCCCATATACCAAACGCTGGGGCTATTCATGAGGTGTGGTCTGCAACGCGACGCGTTTTTCTCTCTCCCTCAGATGTTTGCATCAACATATGTCTTCAGCTCATTGAAGCAGTTGATGGTACAGGTGAAACTTTCCCCCAAACAGATCAGTGAACAACCTGGGTTTGCGAACAATCCGCCGTCAGCTTCAGACGAACAACACCTCAATTCAAATAACACCATCATGGACGCGGACCGAGATCTAGCTCTATTTTTATTTGAATTGTCAGAAATCATGCCGGCATTGGAAGATATTCATTTAGAAGGAGATACTGAAGAATTCGATCTCTCACCTACGGTGGCGAGCCCGCCAATCCATGATGGAGAGAGCGGTCACTCACCTTTTCCAAAGCTCAAATCATGCAGTCTGATTGATATTCCCGTCTCTGGCGATGACCTGTTACACTTCGTCCGAACTGCGCGCCCTAAGGAATTGCAACTGGCCGGCACCGAATTGACCTCAGGGCACTACTCTCCGTTGTTCGAATACCTAAGCTTGCCAGACACGATAACTAAAAAGTGGTATTTTGAGGTCCTCAAGGAAGGTTCCATGACGGTCTCTTTTGACGCTAGACCACGTGCGGATTTGACCGATTGGTCGGCTGAACCAGTTTGGGCGGTTGAAGCAATCCTTAATTCATTTGAAGTAGAGGGAAAAGTTACATACACTCTTTATTAGAGGATGGATATGGCCCAAGGAAGTGGAAGCTCACTGGGCAGCATAGACCTATTTGTGTCAGAGGGTTTTCCTCGGAGTGAAGATCGGGTCACTGGTAGGGGTAACCATATTGAGCATCTGAAAAAGGTTGAAGCTGTACGAGTGATCCTATCAACGGTCCAGGGAGTAGGAAGAACCAACGTTTCAGAGGATCTCCCTTGGTTGTCAGTGTTGGGCCTTGATTGCGACTGTGGAGGGGGTAAAATGGGTTTTGAGACAATGATGAGTTTGATTCACTGACTTCTGCACTCTAGCATTGGGCTTGGCCTTTTTCTCATGAGCTTTAAAATTAACACTATCAGGCCGTGAACAATGAATACCAAAATGATATCGGAATTGATCCAAAACTGTCTATTTGGTCAGTACTAAACGATGGAGATTTCATAATTCGTATGGCCAAGTTATACCATACTTGAAATCTAGTCAAAGAAGCAAAACGCATAACATACAGAAGGCGATTTCCTGTCTTTGAATGAGTGTTTACCTGATTTTCCTGGCCACCGAGCGCGCTCAATCCTCCTAGGGCCGCGCCGTCATGTCATCATAGTCGTTATACAACTCAGCATCAGCACCATCGTCATCGAACTGTCCGTCATCGCCGACTCCCTCCAGATCGTTCTCATCGTTCTCATAGTAGTCATCCCCATAATTTCCGCTATCTCCAAACTCATTTCCCAAGTCATCCTCGTTCTCCATATCTTGCTCATCATCGTAGGTCATGCGTTCCTGCCAGACTTCTGGCGCACCGAGAGTGGCCGCAGCGGTATGTTCAGTGTTATCGATGTCCCATCCTGACTGATACCCTTGGTTGTTGCGCCTGTGGGTAGCCGGGTTGGCGGCTTTGTTACCCGTGTGGTTGTTTTTAGTCGCCCGGACCGGCTGTTTGCGCTGCTGTGGCTGACCCTGGCCTTGAAGGGGCCTATACTGCGTGTGCTTCGGACCACTCATACGTGCCGGGCTCCCCGAGAGCCCTCCTATGTTGGGATTGTTGCGTGGAGGTCTACCACCGCCAGTGCTATTGAGCCGATGTTGGTCTGCTTTGCCCTGTGGGTTCCTTGCCCGCGTTTGATCATCTCTTGATGCCCGCTGAGGCGGTTGGTATTGTCTCGACTGTCTATGTGGAGGATTCGGCGCCCTATTTCGCCCCAGAGGGCGATTCACTTGTCTAAGTTCACGCGGAGGAGGATTATAGGCAGGCTTCTGCGGTGTCATGCTGTAGTGGTCGTAGTCGTCTTCTCGGATGGCCGCCCTACGTGCCCGGTCGCCATCCGTGCTATTCGTGGCATTGAAGAGATAACCCTCGAACTTCTCGATAGCTTTGGCAACCATGTCGAACTGACTCCAGTCCAGTCGTCCCGTGTTAGGCAGTGGGTGCGGAGTAAATTCGTCGCCTGGCTCATCTCCTTGGCCTAATACGGTGCTGCTCATATCAAATTGAGCGAGTGAATGAGCAATTTGAAATGCATTGCGGATCTGTCTGCCGTTCCATCTCTGCTCCGGACTTTCTTCATTATTCCTATAATGCCATCCCGCATAATGGAGGATGCTGTGAGCATCTATAGTCAACCGAGGCTGCTTGGCCGAGGCCGCAGTGCTTGAATCAATCTCAGCTTGCAGTTTCTCCTTTTCGTCTAGAATCTCCCGTAGTTTCCGGATGTTGACCTTGAATATCGCGATCGTTTGAGCTTCGCTTAGTGGAGGGTAGTACAAGCTAATGTGGATTCGGGATTTGAAGGCCTCATCCATGGTGCCAACTCGGTTGGTAGTGAGGAACAAAATCCCGCTGTAATATTCGAGGACACGGAGAAAGACTATGAAGAGTTAGAAGGATACTTCGATATCGGAAAATAAGTGATATTAGACACTTACCAGATACCAGGGCATTGCGCTTAAGATCGCCTAGCTCGCGCCGAGAAAGGAAAATATCTGCCTCATCCAGCAGAAGAATACAGTCCCACAGATGCGCTAGACGGAAGATGTCCTTCAAAGAATCTTCAACCTCCTTAGGTGTGAAGCCGAGGTCGCCACACGTGATGACGAAGAGGGGTTTCCTGTTGGTCTGGGCAATAGCCTCTGCTGTTGCAGTTTTGCCTACGCCAGGAACACCGTGAAGGAGAATTACCAGGCCGGAGCCTTTGCCACGAATGAGATCCTGGTTCATACTGACACCCGGGCGAAGCTTCTGAGCAGCTTGCTTTTCCAAGTGTGATTTGACCAGCGACACAACCATAAGTTTATGAGAAGGATCTATTTTAAGATCTTTGAAGACATCATCCGAAGTCGGAAGGCTCTTCAAAGATTGGATGTCCAGCATGACAAATCGTCGCTTCCGGAAAGTGTAGGCGACGACTCGGCAAGGCAGTAGCAATAGCTCCTCTTTGTCTAAGTTCTCGATGGGATTCCTTCCTTTTACGTATTTGAGAATGTTTCGGCGGTTGATTTGCTCGTTTTAGCTCTGTTTGTTAAAACTGATGCAATATTGGGAACTTGGTACGAGAGCGTGTGCTAATTTATCGTAGCGGTGCGGCGGTGTTGCCCTTTTTTGTAACCGCCGGGCTTCCGTTTTATTATCGGCGTGTCGATTTATTTTAAATACCGTATTAAAAGAAACGGAAAGGCCGAATTTATTTAAGGTATGTTATTTTTTTTGCCCCGAATAATACTGTTTTTATTTAAGTTATTTTTTTTTATTATTTTTTTTTATAATACCCGGGTTTTATAAACTGATTTATTAATCGAGTTATTAAAAACGTATTAAAAATTAATAATAAGTTTTAAAATTATAAAATAATTTTTTAATATTTAATTTTATTTCGCGCCTGTAATAAAAAACTTAGTTTTAATTTATTTAAACTTTAAAGTTATAATTTATTATTTTTTATTTTTTTTATAAATATTATAAACTTTTTTTTAATTATTTTTAAAAATAATAATTAATTTTATTAAACTTATATTTTTTAAATAATATTTTATTATTTTATTTTTTCGCGAAAAAAACCGGATAATAATTTAAAAATATTTCGAAAAATAAGTTATATAATTTATCGAAAACAAGTTTTTTATAATTAAAAATACTTAAAAAAAACAAAATCGGTTTTAAAAACGTTAAATTTAATAAATATAATTTTATTTTTATTATAATTAATTTATTTATAACAATATATTAATAAGATTTTACGTAAATATTATAATAATATCGGAATTAATAATTAAAAATTATAACTCGATTTTGTATTACGTTTTTAAAACTTTAATATTTAAGCTTTTTTTAAATTATTTTTTCGTATTTACGTCGAACTTTTAATTTAAAAACAGCTTATATTTAATAATCGCGAATATAAATATAAAAAAATATTAAACTTAGTTTTTAATTTAACCGAAATATAATAAAAACTCGTAATTTTTATAAACTACGAAGTAATAAAAAAACGAAAAAAAAAAAAAAAAACAAGTTTGTTTAAACCGATATATAAAAATTAAAATAAATCAATAAAAATAAAAATAACCGGAAAAGTTTTATTTATTTATTAATAAAAGTATTTTTAATTTAATTTAATATATTATTAAATTAATATTAAACGAAACTAATAATTTTTATTATCGAAATATTATTATTAATATATTTTTTTAATATAATAAATATTTATTAAACTAGTTGTTAAAATAAATTTAAATATAAACCCGATTTATTAAAAAATTATTATAACAAGTATTAATATAAACGTAGTTTTTTAAACGGTATAATCGAAAATAAACGATATATTTTATAACCCGGAAATTAAAGTATTTTTTTACGTTATTATTTTATTAACTATTATTAACAGTTTTTAATTAAATATATTATTAAATTTAATTTATTTTTAATTTTAAATAATTATAATACGTAATCCGATTAATTTAATTAAAATTTAAATTATTATAATAATAAATATTAAAAAAAATAAAATTAAAAAAATAATTAAAACTAACCGCGTTTAAAATAATAATAAATAAATAAAATAATATCGATTTAATATTATAAATATTATTAACTTATTTATTAATATCGGATTTTTTATTATTTTAATTTTAAATTATACGTTTTATTTTATTAATTTAATTTTAATACGAGGCGTTTAAATAAATAATTTTAACTTTAGTTTTATAATAATTAATTAAATATTCGACCGTTTAAATTTAAAACACGTAAATTTTATATTTTTTCGATAAAAAATAAACAAGTTTAAAAAAAAAATCTTTTTTATATTTTATAAAACGTTTAACGATTTATAATATTACGTGTTTTTAATTATTAATACTTATAAGAACGCGTATTTTTATAATTTATAAATAAACACAAGTACGAATTTAAATAATACGTTCGTTTTACGTTTTATTTTTTTTTAAATTTATAAACGATTTAATTTATTAATATTATTTATTAAATGTTTTTTTTAATATTTTACGTAATTACGTTTTTTTATATAACTTATATGTTTAAATCGAATTATTAATTGTTCCGCGTACGCGTTAATTTAATATAATTAATATTTAAAACCGACGTAAGAAATTATAGTTAATTTTTTACGAAATTTTATAACGTTTTTTTAAATAAAAATATAAATATTTTAATTAATATTAATTAAAAAAAAACGTTAGTTTAAAAAACGGAAAAACGTAAACGAGTTTCGTAATATTATTAAAAAAATAACAGATTTAAAAAAACAAACACGTTTTCGTATAAATTTAAACAACTTTTTTTAAAACGTTTAATTAATTAAAACTATAAAATAAACGGATTAAATATTTCGAATAAATCGATTATTTTCGAGTTTAAAAATATATAATTAATAAAATTTACGCGTTTAATAAAAAAAAACCCTTTTATTATTAACTATTACGAAAATCTCTTAATTATTATATATTTTTATTAAAAAACCGGTTATAAATTACACGCGCTATTCGAAATATTATATATTTTTTTTAACATACTTTATTAACGTATTACCGACCGTTTTAAATAAATTAAAATTAAAACCAAAAAAAAGTTTAAACTAACTTTAGTTCTACTTTATAAAATAAACTATTTCGTTATTTTTTTTATAAAAAGTTATATATTAATCGAAACGTTTTAATATAATATTATAAAACTTTTTATATTAATAATATAACTTTTAATCGGCTGTTCTTATACCCGGAGTATTAATTAATAAAATTAAAAAAAATAATAATTAAAAATACTCGTTAATAAAACAACTATATTAAAAAAATACACGGAAAAATGTATACGTTTAATTAAAACCTTTAATAAAACTTATTAATACAACTTTATTATTTTTATATTTTTAAACTTATTATTAAAACTAAGTTAATTAATTATTTAAATCGTTATATTTAAAACATATTTCGTTAATAATTTACTATTTATTAAATTTATTTTAACGTTTTTTTTATTAACGTATAAATATAATTTCAATATTTAAAACTTAATTATTTACTGTTTATATAAATATACTTTATATACGGTTATATTTATATTATTTCGAATAGATTAATAAGGTATTTTACTTCAAGTTATATTTAAAACTTTTAATATTTTTTCCCTTGTTTTATTTATACACGCGAAAATGCCGATATTATTTATATTATTAACGGGTTCTTATTTTAACACGTATATTTAATAATAATTCATAAAGAATAAGCTTATTTAAGCTAAAATAACAACAGTTAATACTTACTGATATATTTAAAAAAAGGTGTTAAAGAAGATATTATTTAAAACCAGTTATTAATTAATCCTGTTTAAAATAAAACAACGTCGAGTTAATATTACGTATACGAAGATAAATAGTATTAATACACTTTGATTATATTAAATTTACTTAAAAGCTTATTTTTATGTTTTAAATTAATTATAATAACGAATAAATTGTTAAACTTACCGCTGATTAAAACCTCGTATAAATCAAACGATTATATTTTTAAACAAAATTTTTAATTTAAATATAATAAATATAATAAATATAATAAATATAATAAAACGTAATTATAAACAAACGTTTTTAATATTTTTTATTCCGAACTAAAAGTTATATTTGTTTTTATAAAATTAATCGACCCGGCTTTTTATAATAATTATTAAACTTTAATACACTTGATAAAAAACGTTTACGAATTTATAACCGATCCGAACTTCGATTTTTAATAACCCGACTTTATAAATATTAATAAATATTACGTAATTAATTATATATTCGAATATTAAAATAAAAACTTTTTTTTTACGATAATTAAAAAACGGAAACTATTAATAAATTTAATAAAAAAACATTAATACTGACTTAGTTTAAAATTTTAAAAAAAATTATATAAGAATTCGTCTTAGAATAAATAAAGTATTAATTACCCGGAAATAACACAGAAAAATCGAATATTATATTTATTAATATAACCGTTTAATAAAAAAAAATACATAAGTATTAAAAAAACAAATAAGCTTAAAACTAATAAAAAAATATAAACTAATAAAAGTTGTAATAAAAAAACGAAAAAAATATTAAACTAGTAATTTAAACTAATTAATAAACGTAGTTAAAAAAATAAAAACTATTAATAAGTTTATTAAAAGAATACTAATATAAGTTTAATTAAAAGTTTTAAAAAAAGTTGTATATTTTAATATAAACAAAATTATAATAACCCGTAAACAATATAAAAAAATTAAATATAATATTTATTAGTTTAATTATTTAATATATAAAGATATATTAATAGTATTAAAATTAAAAATGCGAAATAAAACTTTTAAATTATAAAAAATAACTTAATTATAAAAATATTTAAATATAGTTTAGTTTTTTTTTAAACAAACAATCGTTTTAATTTTATTAATTATTCGCGAAATATAAATATTATAATTATTAAGTCGTAATCAATTTATAATAAATATATTAATATAATAATAATAAAGTTTATATAATTATAAAAAGTATATTTTTTAAAACAGTTAATCGTTAAATATAGTTTAAAATAATTTAAGTTTTAAAATAACTTAATTTATAAATAGTTTAATATTTTTATAATGCCTGTTAATATATTTTCTCGGCTTTTTTTAACTTATTTCGGGTTTAATATAAATTATTAAAATTATTAACTATATCGAAAGTCGACGTATAATTAAATCCGAGCGTTTTTTTATAGTTTTATAATACTTTTTAATATATTTCCTCGGCTTTTTTCCGCCTGTTTTAATCGTTATATAAAAAACCGAGATTATTAACTGTTAAAAAAGTTAACGTGTAATTAAGTCCGAGCGTTTTTTTTTTACTTTATAATACTTTTTAATATATTTCTTCAGCCTTTTTTAACCTGTTTTAATTATTATATAAGCTGCCGAAATTATTAATTATATCGAAAATCGATATATAATTAAATCCGAGCGCTTTTTTATAGTTTTATAATGCCCGCTAGTATATTTCCTCGGCCTCTTTTAACCTACTTCGAGCTTTATATAAATTGCCGAAATTATAAACTATATTAAAAATCGACGTATAATTAAATCCGAGCGCTTTCTCTTTGCTTTATAATGCCCTTTAATACATGTCCTCGGCTTTTTTTAACTTGTTTTAATCGCTGTATAAACTGTTAAAATTATAAACTATATCGAAAGTTTATATATAATTAAGTTTAAACGTTTTTTCCTTACTTTATAATACTCTTTAATATATTTTTTCGGCTTTTTTTAACTTATTTTAATTATTATATAAACTGCTTAAAGTATACTTAATTTAACTTTTTTTTTTATTTATTAATATATTTAAAATCTCGTTATTATATTTTATAATATATTAAACGAGCTGTTTTTACGTTAGTTATTATTTATTTATATTTTAATTAAAAACATATAATATTATATACGAAATAATAAATCTTGTTAAATTTTTATTTTACTCTCGGTTTAAAATATAAGTTATTTAAAAATAAATACAATTATAAACGTTATATTTTTTCGATTCCGTCGGCTCGTTTATAAAAAAGTTAATTTTCGGACCGTATAATTAAAACTAAACTCGTTTTTAATAACCTCGTAAATTTATTTTATATTATACGTATTATAAAATTAAAATAACTTAAATTAAAAATTTTAATTGTTAAAATATATTTATAACCGAAATAATACAACTGTATATTCGTTTTATTTTACGATTTAATCGAAAAATAATTACTACGTCGAATAAAAAATACGGTTTTCGTATAAGTTTAATTTAAAACTTGTAATTTATAATTACGCTTAAAAGTTCTTATATAAATTAAAATACGTTTGGAAACTTGTTAATATTTAATTAAAATATATTTTAACCGTAATTAATATAAAAAAAAACTATTTAATAACCGCGTAAAGTTTATAATATCGGGTTTTAATAATTTAGTTAAATTTATATAAAAGTTAATTTTAAATTATAATATATTATAAATTAGTTTTTTACGCTTTAATATAATCGATAAAATTTTAAAATTATTATTAAAATATTATATTTTTAATATTCGAATAATATAACCGATTTTAACTTAAAATAACTTAATAATAATAACGATTAAACCTTAATATAATTTTAATATATAATTTTAAATATCGATAATATTAAAGTTTATATAAAATAATAATTTAAAACTGTTATAATTGTTATAAATTAAAAATTACCGTAAGTTATTTAATAAGTTTAATTAAACTTTAACAGCGTTGATCGTTTTATTTAAATCCTTTTATATATTTAAATTATTTATTCGGTTAATTCAAAAATACTGTTGTTTTATTTAATAAGCTACTTTAATAAAACTTTATTTTAAAAAACTTTCGTTTTTAATATTTAATTAAAAAATAATCGAGTAGTTATTTTTATATCGTTTTATATATTCGATAATTAATTAAATTTTTCTTATCCCGTTAAAATTATAAACGATTATTATTCGACGGCGGTTATTATTTTTAAACGTTTCGCGTATTTCGGCTAACTTTTAATCTTTAGTTATAAAATATTCGATTTTAAACACGCCGTAAAAATTAAATAATATTAAAAATTTTTCGTATTAACTTTTTATACACGTTAATAACTTGTTAATTATATAATAAAAAAATTAAACTTATTTTTTTAATCTTTAATTATTTTTTTTTAAAACTGTTTTTAAATTTTTTTTTTACTTTTATTATAAATCAGAAATATTTAAGTATTAAAAATACTTAATAATAAATACGCTTTATTTTCGGGTATTATAATACTTTTTTTTTCTGTTTATATTATCCGTTCCGAAATTATAAAATAAAATAATAACCTTTTCCGAAACGCTCGGGCCGGGATACCGGTAATATCGCAAATAATTCGTTTTAATAATACTTTATTATTTAATCGCGACTTTTCTTATAAATAAAAATCGATAATTTTTAATACGATAAGTTTTTAAAAAGTCTACCCGCGTATAAATTATCGGTTCTACTCGAACTATTATTTTTAATATTAATTATTATATTAATCGTTTTTTTATATTATCGGGTTTATAACGTTTTCGAAATAAACGTAATATTTAATAATATCGCGGTATTAATAAAACATATTATTAATAAATTTTATAAATTCGGTATTATTAAACTTGTTAATATAATAAATGTCGACTTAAAAATATCGTAAATTATTTCAATTAATTTGTTAACCGTAAAAACGGATCTTTTCGTACTCGATTTTATATTAACTGATTCTTTATTCGAAATTTTTATAAATAACCTCTTTAATACTTTAAATATAAAAAAATATAACATATAATAAAACGTTAACGTTTAATAAATAGTTTATAAAACTATATAAACTTGTATTATTACAAGTTAAAAAGCGTATAATAAAGATTAAAAATAAAAAGAATATCTTTTAATTGTTTAAAAAATTAAAAAATTAAAAAAAAAATAATACTACAATAACTGAATATCGATTTATAAAATCGATAAAATAATATTTTAAACTATAAAACAAGTTATACGAAAAAAAAACTTATTTATATTAATCGATAATTACGTAAATATAACTTTAATAATAATTTCGGTTATAATTATAATTATAATTAAATATTAATACAATTTAAATAATTGTAATAAAAAGTTTATTTTATTAATAAGTTCGGGTTTAAACCCGAAATTTAAACAGGTATTTATATATAATAAAAACTACGATTTTAAATTATTAAGTAATAAAAATTCGAAAATTAAATTATTATTAAAATAAAAAATACTAATAAATAATATAACAATTTAAAAAACTAATAATATATTACGGGCGGGAATTTAATATTTAACGTATTTGTTTTACTTTTTAATAAACTTAAACTTTTTTATTTTAATATTATTATTTTTAATAACTACGTCCGTCTTTTTAACCGGTAAAAAAAATACGTACTTTTATACCCGAAAGCTGTTTTAATAACGTAACTTAATTATATAAACTTTTTATACCGGTAAAAAAAAAAGTACCGTATTTATTAATCCTTACGTACGTTAAAACTTAATTTATTTTATCGTTTTTTTAATTATTACTATTTAATAATTTATAATAATTAAATAATTTAAACTTAATTTTTTTTAATATTCGTTTTTAATTATATTTAAAAAAACATTTATTATAAAATTAATTATTAATTATTATTTGTTTAAATTAATATAACAACGTATATATATTTTAATAAAATACGTTTTATTTTCGGTTATATAACCCTTTAATTATTTATAACAAATTTATTTTTATATAAACTATAACTATTACGATATAATCGGAGTATTTATATTTTATAAAACAATTATTAAATAATTATTACTTTTTATTACTATTTTAATATTTCGAATTACACTTTTTTTATAATAAATAATAATTCTTAATAACGTCCTTTTTTTTTAAAATATTAATATTAATATTTCCGTATTAATAATTGTTTCCGTATTAATTAAACTTTTTTATTATTATTAATTAGTTTATTTTATTTATTATTGTTATATTTTTCGCTTTCGTTATTTTTAAATACTTTATATCGCGTATTTTTATTCCTTTATTATAATTTTCGTTACTTATAATTTCGTAAATTTAAACAATATTATATAAAATTACTTTTTTTTATAACTATTTATTTAATTCTTTATTAATTACGGATTAAACGGACGTGTTTTATTTTAATTATTTTTACGATAAACGATAACTTTTTCGATTAAGACGTTGACAGCGTAATATAAGAACTTTGTTTTTTAAATCCGACTTGGGTTCCGTTATTTAAACTCCTGCCCGTTTAAAAACTCGAGGCTCGTTTATATAAATAAAACGTCAACGGGTATACTTTTTTTATTTATCCCGACAAATCGGAGCTATAAAAAAGTTTCAGTATTAAAACTTTAAAATATAAGAACACTTTTAAGTATACCCGCGACAAACTCCGTTAATAAAACTAGTCTTATTAATATTACTTATTTAATTTTTTTATTTTAAAAAATATACAAACTTCCTGTCTTTATTATTACGTCGTATTTGTTAATAGTTTTATTGTTTTTTTATATATGTTAAAATTCGTACTTACCGCGGTTTTTCCCGAATTTAACGAACTTGTTAATCGTTAAAAACGATATATAACTCCGAACTTAGTTTTCGGAAAAAAACAACCGTTTATATTATTTATTAATATTGTTATCGAAAAAAAAAATAACGCTTTTATACTTGTTTAATTAATAGACTTATAAAATAGCCCGGTTATTATCCGTTATTAAAACTTTATTAATATTTTTATTATAAAACGGAAAAATAAAAAAAACTACGACTAGTTTTACGTAAAACGCCGAATTATCGATTTAATCGAAATCTTTAACGATAATAATAATAATGTCGAAATATTAACTTAATAGTTATAATTTATAAAAAACATTCTCGATAAACTTACGAATCGCGAGTTAGATTCCGAATTCAGCAGTTAGTATATAAATCGTTATATTATTAAAAACGATTAAATAAAAATATATAAAATGTTTTAATATTTTATATTTATTATAAGTTTAAAATTTTTTAAGTTTATTATTAAAATCGTTACGTATTAATTACACGCGATATAATAAATATTAACGTAATAACTTATACGTAGTATTTAAAAAAACTATTTAAACGACGTTATAAGTTTTAATAAAACTATCGAAGTTTTATCGACTTTTACTACGTTTATAATAATTAAAACTAATTACGAAAAAATATTCCGTTTTTAAAAAAACAAAATTATAATAAGAAATTAATAATACTTATTTCGATAATAATAAATAAAATATTATAACTATTATTTTAATTAGTCCGGATCGTTATATTTAACGGAATATATATATATTAAATCCGGAAACATTTATAAAATTATAACGCGTATATTTTTATTACCGATTATTTATATCGTATTATTTATTATTATACGTTTTTAAACAACCGAGTTTAATAAAATTTTAAATATAAAACATTTTATAATAAAAGTTTTTAAACTTTTTATATAATATAACAACTATATTAAAAACTAATAGTTATATTATAATTTAAAACGTGTATAATTAATTATTAATATAATTATTTAATAAATCGACTTTAATAAAAATACTTAATTACTTATTAACAATCGATTAATATTAAATAATTAACTTATATTAATTAATTAATATACCGTTATTAAATTATATATTATATATAATAATATAAAAAGTCAGATTTTAAATAAAAACGAAAATATCGTAATAAATTTAATAAAAACGGCTTTTATATTCTTTAATAAAGCTTATTAATATAATAACACGCTTAATAGCCTTATTAACGTTTTTCGATTCTTACGCCTTTTTCGAAAAACAAGTTTAAAAAAACTAATAGTTTTTATTATTTCTACGTTTATTTTTTTTAACGGCCCGGTTTAATTAACTAATATCGTCGAACATGTTTTATATAATAAATACTTATAAAAATAAAAAAAGCGTATTAATAATATTAATAATACGTAATTTTTAAAAATTGTATAAATAAACTACGAATATTTTATCGATAATTTAAACCGGTTTATAAACGTAAACGCGAAAATTAAAAAAATATTTTAAACCCGTTAAAAACATTATAAAAATTAAAAAAAAAGTTAATATTTTACTTGTTAATAGCCTGTCGTTTTATTAATATTTTTAAAAAATAATTAATCGGGAAAAAAAATCGGAAAATTATTATCGAATATATTAACTATTTTATAAAAAACAATTTCGCGCGGAATACCTTCCGACATATAACAACCGACGTATAAAACTACGTACAACGTTTACTTTTTAAAAAAAAATAAAAATAAAAATAAAACAATTAAATAAATCCCGAATTAATTTAATAAAACGTCGAAATTAATTTGTTTAATAATAATAAAAACAATTATATTATAATTAAATTAAATCGTACGTTAAACAACGTATAAATACGTTTAATCCGCGTTAAAATTTACTTTTTTTTTACTTATTTTTTAAATACGGGTTCGATCGAAAACGGCGATTTATATTATAAAATAATTAATTAATTTAATATAATAACGTATAAAATATATTATATTAAAAACCGGAATAAAATAATTAAAACTTTAATATAATTACTATTATAATTTTATTATAAAAAACTTATTTAATAATTACTTAAGTTTAACCGGTTCCGTTAATTTATAAACAATATATTATTTTATAAATCGCAAACGCCGATTATAAACAACCCGGGTCCGCGAAATAAAACTAATACTCGTTATATAATAATACTTATATAGTTTTTTTCGTTAATATTTATTATTTATATGTTTTTCGCTTATACGTATAAAAAAATATCAAAATAGTTTTATTTAACGTTATAATAAAGAATAATACAAACGTTAATAATAATAAATACGGTTAGAATTAAATTTTAAATAATTTTAATTCGCTGTATAATTAATTATTCCCGAACAAGATTATTATTTTAATATACCGAATTTATAAAGTAACGTTTAATTTTTAAAAAACGAACTATTATATTATAATAAAACCGGCCGGGACAATTAAAACAAAAAAACAAAGAATAATAAAAATTAATCAGTAAAAATAAAAATTACGACCCGTAATAACGATATTTTATAACAAGTATAATTTTATCGAATCGTTTTAATTTTCGCGGAAAACGAATTATAAAATAATAATATTATAAAAAAAAAACGGAATTTTTTAAAACAAATTTATATAATAAACTATTATATTACTTATAAATTTTATAATTTTATAATTATTATATAAAAAATTATTAAATTGTTTTTATTTATTTTCGCGATTTTTTATTAATTTAATTAAAATATAACTATTTTTAAAATCGATATTATCGATTATTATATTTTTTAATTAATTATTTTTAATTAACCCTTAAAAATACTAATTTAATATAATTAAACAATTGTTTTATTTAAATATAAATAAAAACAATTAATATAAAATAATATTTTAATAATTAAAGTTATAATTCGCCGGTTTAAATCTGCTTTTAATTATATATAATGTTTAAAAAAATATAATTTAAACTATAAAAACGACTCGATATTAATTATAATTCCGATCTTGTTAATTAAACTAATTAATTTATATTCGTTTATAATATAATATAATACGCGATACTTAATTTAAATATTAAAAAAAAATATATAAAATAAATTTTTTATAACTTAATTATTTATTTAATATAACTTTAATTTAATTAAACTTTTAAAAAACAATAAAACTTGTATTATTTTCACGCGTTAAAATAAAAAATATTTTTTTAAACTTTAATACTATAAGTTTTTTTTTAATTACAATTATAAACGTTATAAAACTTAAATCTTAAACAGTTTAAAATTATACTTTTACCCTTTTTTAATCAGCCGAGAAATCATTAAAACAATTTATCGATTTAATTTGTTTTTTCGGATTTTATACCCGCTATTATTTATTAAACTCGAAAACAAAAAGCGTAAGTTAAAACGTTCTTTTTATCGGCGTTTTTTTACTTTTTTAACACGGTTTTATACGTCTTACAGTCGTTTTTTTAATTCGGTTATTCGTTTTAATTCTTTTATTTATTCAACGTTTTAAACTCGTTTAATATTAAATAAATAATAATATAACAATTAATAAAACGGTTAAAAATATTATAGTTTATAATTTAAAATAAACAACGTTTTATAACTGCTGTTTTTTTTTTATTAACGAAAAAAAATACGAAATATAAATTAACTCGGAAAATCTTAATATTAAAACCGTTTTTAACAACGTTATTAATAATATTAAAACTTATAATAACAGATAATAAAAAATTATACGCGGTATTAATTTTTTATTTTAACAAAATAAAATTTTAACGTTTATTATAAAAAAGTTTAAAATAAAATATAATAAAAACAACGGTTTAATACGACATTTTATAATTAAATTTCCGAACAATTCTTTTCAAACGCGAAATATAAAAACCGTATAAAATATACTCCGGAAAATAAAATTACAAACGTAAAAACAATATTTTAAACTTATAAAAAAAACATGCGTTCCGGGCTTTAATAACATTGTTATAATAAACCCTCGAAAATAAACCGTAATATAATCTCCCGATTATTTCGGAATAAAAATATTATATAACTAATTTTAAATAATAAAAAATAATTTAAAACTTATTAAACACTTTATATATAGTACAGTTTAAAATATTTAAATTAAACTATAAAACGTTTTTATTAAATAATATAATAAAAATACGTATAAAGAAGCGGTTTTATTAAATAAATAATATTCCGGATAATTATTTCTTATATTAAAGTATTAGTTTTTAATTAACATCTTATATTATATAATAAAACATATATTTTAAATAATAATAAATATAACGTTATTATATATTTATTTAAAACTATTATTTAAACAAGTTTATATAAAACAATATTACGCGGACTTATTTATAAACTTTAATCGTTAATATATAAAAAAAACTTATAACTTTTTTCGCTTATAACATTTATTTCTTTAAGCCCGTATTTTTTTCGAAAAACCGTTAAATTTGATTTATTTTATATAAAAAACTTTATATTTACTAACTTTTTATTATTTATATATATTTATTAATACATTTAAATCTATAAATTTTTAATTATTTTTAATCGAAAATACCGGTAATAAATAACTTTAACGTTATTATTAAAATACTTTATAACAAGTTATTACGTAAACTATCCCGCGAAACCAACCGATTAAGATTTAAAAAATTGTTTTTTATTTATTAATTATTTCTTTCCGTAAATATAATATTTAATTTATCCGAATAATAGATTTTAAACAATTAAATTTAAAACTCGGGCGGAATCGTTAATAAACATAAAATACTACTTTTAAACAAAAATAAATCGATCGAGTAAAAATACCTTTATAGTTTTACTTTTATAGTTCTTATTATTATTATTATTTTTAAAAACTATTTAATATATTTTTAAAAATAAAAAACTTAAATAAAACTTGTTATATACCGGTTAATTAATAATATTTATTATTTATTAAAATATTTTATATTTATTAATCGGTTATTTATTGTTTCGATATAATAAACATTAAACCGCGCTTAAAGCCGCATTTTAATAAATAATTATAATTCCCCGATTTAAAAAAATAATATTTAATTTATTATTTAGTCTTTAAAACCCTCGAATATAAACATAATTAAAACAGTTTAAATTAAAAACTTTAAAAAAAATTTTAATACTTATTATTAATCGCGTGCTTTTATTTTATTAATTATATTATATATATATACTTTTACTAATCGAAGTTATATTAAATTATTATTACTCGGGCTACGGCGTTTTTTTTTATTATAAATAATACTCGATTAATTGTTTATTTATTTTATTTAATACCGAAACGTATTTAAAAAATCGTTTTAATTAAAATAATTTAATAAACAAACTTATATATCGTGTTTTTCGATATATTAATAATAATATAAAATAAATATTATTATAACGTATTAAAAAAAACACGTTTAAAATTTTATTAAAAAAAACTTTTCGTTAATAATTAATATAAATATTTATTTTTACTTTTTATTACCGCTTACGTTTATTTATTTATAAATATTTTATAATTATATAAAATAAATATTGTTTATTATAATATATTTATTATTATCGATAATATTATTAACAAGTTAATAATTTTTATAAACTTTTATATTATTATTAACTGTATTTATTAAAATCTTATTATTAATAAGTTTTAATTATTAAATAAGTTTTTCGTAGTTATATTATAATATTAAACAATATTCCGCTAACTTTTTTAATCCGGTACGAACGGTTATTTATTTAAACTACTCGATATTGTCGACGTAATCGAAAATAAAACGTATATAAATTAAATCACAGAAAATAACCCGAGCGGAATACGAAATTAAATCGCTACATTTATTAATCTTATAATAAGTATTTTCGTACCGTGTTTATTAATATTTAAAAATACTACTATTATTATTATTTATTTAAACTATTATTATTATTAAAAACAACTTTTACGTTAAATTTCGAAATATATAAAAGTTATATTATATAACGTAATATAAAAAGTATTACATGTACTAAGTATTATTATTATATTAAAGTTTTTAATAATCGATAATTATCGTAATAAAAACTCGTTATTATAAAAAAACCTGACTTATTATAAATAAATAATTATAACAAGATTGTTCGAATAATTACAACATTTATTAATAATTTATATCGTATTTATTATTACTTTAATAATATTTATTTATATACTTTATTAATATTTTTTAAATTTTTTAATATAAATAATTATATTTTTTTAACTATAAGCTTTATAATTATCCGTTAACGTTATTAATAAAAAGTTAACTCGATCGTTTTTTAATGTGTTATAAAAATATTAATATTAAAACTTTTAATAAAAAGGGTATAAAAAATGCGTATTAATAAAGTTAAAAAATTAATTATTTAATAAAAAAAGTATTATTTTATTTTTTAATTAAAAATTTAATACCGCTTATATTATAATATATAGTTTTATACTTAGGACTTTTTTTTTAAAAAAAATATAAAATTTTATTTAGTATTATCGACGTAATATTATTAATGTAAAAAAAACAGTACGACGAAATAAAAAGATAAAATCGTTAACGATTAAAATCACGCGATAAAATTACAAGTTAATTATTAATACTTTTTAAATGTTTTTATTAAACGCGATTTTTTAAAAAAATAATATAAATAAATAAATGTTTTAATAAATATTAAAATTAATTTTTTTTTTAATTAAATAAATATTAAATTTTTTTTATTAATAATTTTATTTACGTATTTTATAAAACTTTTATAATTTATTATTAAATCGATAATTTTAATTACGTTTTAAATTATTTAATATTAATTTTTATAATATTATTTTCGTTATAAAACTCGAAAAATCTTTTAATAGTTTAATCGAAAATATAATTATATTTAAAACTTTCGAACTTAAAACGATTATAAAAAAAGTTATAAAAATATTAATAATTAAATTTGTTTTAAATATTTAATAATCGCGTATAATTAATATATTTAATAAACTCGATTAATAATAAGTTTTAATAAAAATTTTCGTTTAATAAGTTTATATTTATTTATTTAATAAATTCGAATTATTTGTCGTTTATTATAATTTTTAAGTTTTGTTATAATAAAAACCCGCGAACGAAATATATAAACATATATTTTAAAAATTTTAAATTATCGTTTTACGATTAATTTTTAATTTAGTTTTATTAATTATTATACTACCGCGATTAATTAATCAGGAGTATTTATAAAGGATTTTATAATTTTTTATAAAAACGAATAAAATAATTCTATTAATAAAAAGGTTTTAAAAGCGTAAATATTTTTTTTATTAGCGAACTTTTTAATTACGTTAAAATTAATAATATATAAAACGTTTTTTTATTTATTAATATTTAATAAAAAATTATCCGGTTTAATATCGCGATAAATATAACGTTAATAAATATACTCGATCCGGTAAATAGTTTAATTAATAATAAAAAAAATAATTTTAAACGAAAATCTTTTATCGTAATAATTAAAAAAATCTTCGAATAACAACTTTAAAAATTCGAGTACAAATATATTATATTCTTTTTTTATTATATAATAATATACTAATAAAACTTTAACCTTTTTAACTAGTTTTCGGTATATTTTTTTTTCGGTTTTTAATACTTTAAAGTTTTTTTAATTTTTTTCGAATTTAATAGTAATTTTGTTATTATTACGCGTATTAATTCTTTTTATAATTAGTTTTAAAAATAAAAATTAAAAAAATAAAAATAATAAATTAAAAAAAACTTTGTTAAAACTTTTTTCGCCGATTTTACGATCGATATAATATTTATTATTAATAAAAATATTTTATATAAATTTATAATTAATATTTATAATATTAAACGTAGAATAAAATGTTTATTTTTATATTTTATTTTTTAAATTATAAAACAATTTAATTTATTTATTATTATACGAGTAAATATTATAATATATAAATTCGGTTTAAAATTTCTTTATTTTATATATAAACGTTTACGTAAATATATAATATTTTATATTCCTACGCTCGAAATTTTAAAACATTATATATTTTATTTGATTAAAATTATATAACTATTTATATTTTTATTTTTATTTATTATTAAAGTGCTTGCTGTAAAAAATAAAACAAAAACCGGGTAAAAATAACGCGAACAGTAAACTTAACGAATAAAAAAATCTATTAATAAAACAAAAAAAAAACAAAAAAAATTTATAACTTTTATTTTAATTTAAAACACCGTTATTTATTAATTATTAAAAAATTAAAATAATAATTAAACTTATATTATTTATTAATTAATTATATAATAAGTCGTTTAAATATTAATAACTTTTAATTTAAATATTTTTATTAATAATTAATCTTTGAACCTAGTTACTGCCCGCTTTTTAAAACAAATTATTTAAAGTTTTTTTAATTAAAAACGTTATACGAAAGTTAAAAAAAAAATACTTAATATTTTTATTATATATAGTCCTTTTATATATACGCGCTTTATTTATTTATTATATAATATAACGTTATATAGTATTTTAACCGTTTTAAACGTTATATAAAAAAAAAGTTTTAATTTATTTTATTTACGAAAAATAAATTAAACTTTTGTTTTTTTTATTTATTATAATATTTAATTATATATTCGGTTTAATTAATATTGTTATAAATATAATATTATACCGAAAGTAAATATAAACAATAATAATATTTAATTTTATTTCGGTCGTTAAAAACGTAACTCGTTTATTATTTTAAAAAACGCTCCGGAGTTATTACTAGTTAATATAAAAAAAACTAATTTATACGATCGGGTTTTTTAACAGATTTTTACCGATTATAAAATTTATTTTAATAAATATAAATATTTTACCGAATAAATATTTTTATTACTAATAAATTTAAAAAAAATTATATAAATATTAATATAATTACGGCTGTTTTTATCTTTTTTATTATTAAATTAAAAAAACTTCGAAAATTTTATATAAAAAAATACCGATATTTAAAACGAGTAACAAATTATATCGTACGTAATATTTATTATCGAAAATAAAATAAAAAATAATAAATACGTTTTTAAACAAGTTTTATTTATAAATTTTAAAAATTTAATAAATAACTTATTTATATTTAATAATTTTAATTAATATTATAACGCACGTTTTAAATAATTCGATAAACAAGTCCGAATATAATTAAATAAATATATCGTACTGTTGATATAATACGATTTTTTTATCGCGCTTAACTTTTTTTTAAATATAAAAAACTTAAACGGAATTTTATTTATAATAAAACCTTAAACATATTATAACGGCGCGTTAAAAACGAGAAAAATAAATAATCTCCGAATATATAACGATTTAATATTATATTTCGATAATAAAACATATATTTTAATATCGATATATTATAAAAACTATTTAATAATATATATTAATTATTTTTTATTACGGGTTAATTTAAAAATACGTTATAAATATATAATAATATAAATTAAAACTTATGTTTTAATTAATAGCGTCGATATTTTTAAAATTAAAATAAATACGTATCGAAATATAAAAAATTAAATAAAACAACAAAAAAATAAAACGATTTAAAAAACAAACGAAAAAATAATACGAAATAAAAGTTATATATTATTATCGTTATTTAACGAAATAAAAAAATTAAAATTAAAACGGAAAAATAAAATAATTAATATTATTTAACTTAAAAGCACTTTTAACGTAATTTATAAATTAACTTTTTCCCCGTTATTATTTTTATTTTTTTTTATTACTGTAGACTTTTTTTAAATTACGTAAAAAATTAATATTAATTAAAACGTTAAGTTTTTAAACTTTTAACTATTATAAATTAATATTAAATATTTAAAATAAACGTTAATAAACTTTTCTTTTTTTTTATTACCGCGGATTAAATTAAATTTTGTTTTAATAACTTTATATTATATCTTTTTTTATTTTAACTATAAAGACTTCGTATATTTTACTAAATAGAGCAGGGGCACTAGAGTTCTACCTGCTGGTGCACTTACCCATCAGATCTACAGTAAAAGCACCGCCGTCGTACACAAGGTCCCGGAACGCCTTCTTTTGCCACAGCTCGGCTCGGTAGGCGTACGCGACGCCAACGACAGCATCTCTCAGCCCGCGCTCGGATTCGGCAGTGGACTCGTAGACCTCTCGGATACAGTCAACGAACAGTTCACTAACCCAGAGCATTTCCAATTTTGACTTGAACCTTCCCAGCGCGAACTGCTTTAGACTGTCCAGCATAAAGAACTCTGCTGTGACATAGACGCGGACGTCTTTCGCCAGCTCGTCGTCGTCTATCACAATGAGTATCAGCCTCGAACATGGTTACACGCCCTCGCCTAAAACTCATACCAACCTTGAGTCTCCAGCCCTTGGGCAGGCTCTTCGGCATAGTTGCCAGTATACATGTACTCGAACGCTCTCCAGTGAGCATGCACGCTCCCTTCTTTAAAGAGGAACTGCTTGGTTTTTCCTTCGCGAAAGTTCTCGCTTAACCCTTTCTGGAAGAACGGGCTTTGGCTCGCAAGGACTACAGAGTGGGCATGCAGCTCATGCTGCCCGATGTAGATCTTCACGTCGGCATAGTCAGGATTGTTGAATAGCCTAGCCAGCCAGACATTGGTTAGGTCAATTCCCCGGCTAAGGGGCATCGGCGGCGACATACTTAGCAATCCCCTCGACGAGGGACCTTTTCGGGTCGGCCATGTCTGGCTCTTTGGTACCTGATCGGCAAGCGGAGGAAAACATCTGACTGCGGCGCCTGCAATTCGAAAGCTTGTTCTCGCGGGACGTCGCGTTCTTCTAGGCCGAGCCTCGCTGAACGAGCAAAGCAAGATATTCGCTCCGCGTATTGCTATAAATGCTGAAACGTTCGCTGGTATCCCCCCTCCCCTTGTTGATTTGTACTTTGTGCGCCACGGTAACGAGATTCGAGAAAGTGCAGTTGGGGGAGAAGAAACTGGTTGAGAACATGGCCAGGTTGGCACGTCCACCTAATACGACCGACAGCTGGCAGGCTCTGAGTGGACAGCGCCACCTGCAACCCTGCATCTCCTTTGCCTGCCCAAACACAATAAACCACCCTACTCTCTTCCCGAATCATCGGCAGGAGGAACCTTGCTTGATCGTATACTTACATCTGAGATAGAGGAGTACCTACCTGTTCATCAAGTCAGAATCTATCACGATGGGGCAGGACTCCGCTACTAGTCAAAAAGACGATTCAGGACCGGTCGACACGCGACCAGAATCATCGTACGGGATACATTGTCCATGCTCTCTTGCTTCACGCTGACTTCAAATTCTAGCCCATACGCGAGTCCACTCATCACCCTTCACTTCGCGGATGGACCACCGCTCACTGTCCCCGTGCGATTAATCGACAAGAGCCCTAAGCTGTCCCTTGATTGCGGTTATGACATGACGCTGCGGCTAGCGCACATCCCTGGTGATGCCGGCCACGTCCTTGTTCATTATCTGTTCACCGGCACGTACGAGTGCCTCAAGCCTAGAGGATCGTCTTGCTACGAGAAAGACGCTGCCGAATTCGCGACAGGCGCTCGAGTGTACGCGATCGCTCGGGACTGCGGGCTCCCCGGTCTCGAGAGCATCGCGAGAAGCGAAATGGAGAGACTTGGCTATCGATTGCGGGTGACGCATATTATTGACGTGCTCAAGGATGCGCTTCCAAGCCCTAGCGTTGACGACATGTGGCTCAAAAACTTCCTCCAATCCCTCGTGCGGTCGTTTATCACCACCCCTCCAGCATCTCCAGGCAGCCTGACGGGCAGCGCCGGCCAGACACTATCATTTCCCAACGCCCTTCTCCGAGCGATCGTCGAACTTTGGCACGAGAAGACAGATTCACCCAGTTCGGGTCTAAACAACATAGATATAAGTCATGACCACCGCGACGAATCTGCTGCTACCCACATCGAGGATTCCGAGCCTAACCCGACAACCATTTCCAAGCCTACGCCCGAACATGAGGATTTCGATACCAAGTTAGAAGAGGTTCCAAAGAAAATGTCGAAAAAGGAGAAAAAGCAGAAGAGGATGAAGGAAAAGCTGTCCGATAGTATCGGAATCGGATGGCAGAACCATTCAAAATGGGGGGAAGATCATGCAGAGGAAGACAAAGACAACGGAATCGCTCCTGCCACGTTTTTGACGACAAACATCATACCGACCTCCGAAACAGCAGCCTCACACGCCAAATGGCCATTCTTAAACAAAGACAAAGGAATCACTCCTGCTACGTTTCTGACGACAAACATCATACCTACCTCTGAACCAGCAGTCTTAAACGCCAGATGGCTACAGCAGATCATTGCCGCGAACAATAACAAAGAACTAGAGCTAAAACTAATACCTCAGCCGTCGTCTTTGTTTAGTAATAGTTTCGGTACGTCTAGTTTTTAAAAATATAAACATGATAACATTTTATTATATATAACTCACGTTAGAACTAAAAATAACACGTAAAAATCTATTGTTTTAAATCTACTGAATAGTTTATATAACGAAATATTTAATATCTTTTTAATAATAAAAGTTAAAAAACATTTTAATGTACTGATAAAAGATAAGACGTGTTATATCGAACGATTTATTTATATATGTGTACAAGAGAAATATACAAACTTTTCGCCCGAAGAGCTACGGTAGAAACACGAGCTTCACCGCAGGATTACCGGTTGCCAAGCTTATTAAATACTATGATGGCCGGTTCCGATGCTAAGAATGGGGTTGAAGATGGCCCAGGGTATTTATTGTATTGTCAGCTGGGAATTCATCAAGGCATATGTCAGCAATTTATTCTTCAGTGACGCCACGACCTGCTTCTTCTTTCTTTGTAGCGTAAAAGCGCATGATGTGGCGTATTCTAGCCTGTCCCTGCCTAACGAGTCTTCATATAGTTCTATTTTTCGTCTGCAGGTGTCGTCATTGTTAGGTCTCTTTGCAAAAGAGTCCAGCGCGCACGGTTAATAACATCCAATAGCCTAGACCCTGTTGGCTCATTGCACTCGATGCTTCTCTCGGTTTTAATCCCAGGTTCATTTAAGCGCAAACAGCAGAGGAAGGAGAGAGGTAAATCTAGATAACAGCATACCGAGCATGACACAAAAAACTAAATACATTAACAGTCTTGGGGTGTCTTCCAGTCGTTCCTGGTCCTGCCTGTCTGGGGAGAAATTTCCTATGGAATTAGTCACTGGAGGTGCCGTGTCTGTATTGGGCCCCGAAAGTCGATGATTTAGGCTATAGACGTTGTCCTAATTGACAGAGACCTCGTCTGCGACCTTCCTAGCAAAGCGGATTCGTAAAAGCCGGTTCTCGGAACCCCTTTGGGAGTTCCTAATCAACTGTACAGTCCTATTATCGCGGCACTTGTGTTTCGAGAACAACTTTGTATCGTTCCAGGCTGGACCCGAAGGGATCACTCTGCTACTCTTTTCGTTACACGGACACCAGGTCTAACAGGATTGTTACAGTTTAATAGTGCTATTAATAATTTATAGGGAACTAGGATATAAATAACGTTATGTTTTTTTTTATAATATTAACATAAAGAAACTTTTTAAATATTATCGCTTTATAACTAGTGTTATATAACTGAATAACATTGTTTTTATATAATATTACAACGGATGAAGTTTATACTCGATTTTTACGTTTATAATTAATCGTTTATTACTTATGCCCTTTTAATACGGTAATATATAAGGAGATTTATTAATATATCAATATTATACTCGACGTTTTACTACTTTATAAAAAAGTAAAAAGTCCTTTATAATTAAATAATAATGTTTATATTTTTAATTAATATTTATTAAAGTATTTTATATTAATTATAATAAATCGTTTTAATTATTAATTTAATTATAATTATAATTAATATATAGATTTAATTATTAAAATTAACCGTAATTAACCGTATTTATAAATTAAACCGGATTAAAATTAATAATTAAAAATAAAACGGATAAAAAAACAACGGATTATTAATAAATAAAAAAGATTTTATAAATTTATAAATATTTTACGCGTTTAAATTACGTAACTTATTTCTTTTTTTTCTTTTTTAAATTATTATTTCCGTACGAAAATAAAGATTTTGTTAAAAAAGTTATTTTATAGTTTTATTAAATAACTTTTTTATAATAATAATAATTTTATTAATATAAAATATCGGGATTATTTTTAAATATTTTTTAAATAAAAATAACACGTTTATACGAAAAAAAAGTTATTTTAAAAAAAATAATACGAAAAAAAGTTCGTTTTTTATTACTGGATTTTTATAAATTATTATTTAAAAAAAATAAAAACTCGCGATCGCGTTTTTAAAAAAAGTTTTTATTATTAACACATGTTAAAAAACTAAATAAATTTAATATTTTAAACGTTTAAAATAATAATAATAAATAAAATAATAAACTAATAAATTTAATTAATATTTATAATATTTTTTTTAATAAGTTTAAAGTTTTAAATTTATTAACGAATAATATAATATTATTAAAAAGTTTTTCGATAAAAATTTAAAAATATTATTAAATAATTTTATTAATTTATATATTAAAAATACGTAATTTATTTTTAATTTTATTTTATTTATTAATAAAATAACCCGAATATTTTTTAAATTAAAAAATATAATAAATCGAAATAATTTTAAATTTTTATTATAATATTTTAATATTTTATTTCGAAAGTTTAAATTTCGTTTTTTATATATATATACTGTTTATTAATATATTATTAATTTATACGAACTTTTTAATAAAACGGATATTTAAATTAAATAATTAATTAAATAAGTTTTTTATTTAAAAAAATTAAATATTTAAAAATAAATTATAAAAATTATTAAAATTTAAAAATTAAAAAATAAAGTTTATTAAATACGAAAAATATAATTAAAATTATATTAATAAATAAAATTATTAAAAAAAAAACATTTTAATTTAAAAAAAAATATATATTAATTTCGGATTTAATTATTATTATAAATTAACGCGATTATTATTAAAAATAATTTAACGATTTAAATTAATAAATTATTAATTTATTTTTTTAACGTAATATTATATTTTTTAATCGTAATAAAAAAAAAACTTATAAATTAATAAAAGTTATTATTTTTATTTTTTATAACAATTTAAATAAAAACGAAATCGAATTTAAAATTTAATATTATAAAATAAAAAACCGTTTAAAAATTAATTTAAACTAATTTTTAAATAATATAATAAAAAAAACAAATATCGAGTTATATTTTAATAAAATCGTAATAAAAAATTTATAATTATATTTAAAACCCGAATATTTCGGAATTATTAAAAACGTAATTAAATTATTAATATATTTTTAAAATAATTATTATAATATTAACGTTATTAATAAAATTAAACGCGAATATTATAAATTAATTATAAAAAATAAATTAAATAAGTTTTTCGAATTTAAAAACGTTTTTATACGATTTATTAACAAAATTAAACTATTTAAAAACAAATTAAAAAAAAGTTTAAAAATTGTTTTTTTATTCGGTTAAATAATAAAATAATTTTTAAATATTTAAAATTAAATGTTAAATTTAACGATTTTATTAAATATTATATATAAATAATTTATTATTTTAATATCGGAAATTAACGACGTAATATTATTTATAAAACGAGTTAAAATATTAATAAAAATTAAAGTTAAAATTAAAATAAAACTATTAATAATATTAATAAGTAAAATTAAATTTATAATTAACTCGTTATAATTTTAACGAATTAAAATAATTTTAATAACGGACGTAAATTTAAATTTATATTATAAAAAATCCGTTAATTAATTATTAAAAACAAATGTTTTAATTATTATTAAATTAGTTATATTTTAAACAATTATTTTTTAAATTAATTTTAATCGATCGTAAAATTTAAATCGCGCGAATTATAATTAATCGTAATTACGATATATTTTTTATTTTTATTTTTATTTTTAATTTATTTATTAAAATATTAATTTGTAATATTTAAAATATTAAAATAATTAAATATAAAAATAATTCGGAAAATAAATAATTTTAAAAAAATTAATTTCCCGTTTAAAAAATATATTAATAATAAACGTTATAAATTAATATATTAAAAAAAAAGTTTTTTTTTATTTTATATCATAAATAATAATAAATTATCGTTATTAATTTATAAAACTTTCGTTAATATAAAAGTTAAAATATATTTAAATATAAATAAAACTTTTATAAAACGAATTAAATAATATTTACGATTTAAAATTATTTATAATTTTTAATTACGTTTTATTATAAAATATAATAATTAAAAATAATAAATTATATAAAAATTTTTAAAAATAAATTTATAAATAATTAAACGTATATTTAATTACGTTTTATTATTAACGTTAAATATATTATATAATTTAATTTTAAATAAATTATAAATCGTAATTTATAATATATTATTAAATTATTATAAGTATTATTTCGTGTTTTTAAAAAATTTACTGTTTTATTCCGTTACCGGGTACGATATATTTTTTAATTAAATTAATAATTTATATCGCGGACCGGAAATTTAAATAAATATTATTTATCGGAACGAATAATTCGATTAAAAGTTAAACTATCGCGAAAATTAACGCAAGTTTATTATAATTGTTAAATAAATATTACGGAACATTTAAAAAAAAAACGATTTAATAAAAAAAAATCGAAAAAATAAAACGTAATTTAAACGGGATATTATAAATATTTTCCGAATTAATTAAAAAAATACTACTAATAAAAAACCCGAAAAAATATTTAACGTTTAAAAATTAAATAATATAAAGTTATATAAAATACGTAAAAACGGATTTAAATAATATAAATTAAAATTTTAAAACGACGTAGTTAATATATTAATTATAATTTTCGATCGGTTAATTTATTAAAATAAATTAAAAAAAAAAGTTTAAATTATTATTATTTACGAAATTAATAAAATTATCGGAAATAAACGTAATTTTTTAATATATAATAACGCTAATTTAAAAAAAATTATCGAAATAATATTTTTTATATATTATAATTTATTTAACGTTTTTAATAAAGTTAAATCGGATATTTTTTCGGAATCTTGTTTTAAAATAAATTATAAAATAAATTTTATTAAAAACAAGTTATTTTAAAATTTAAAATATAATTTATTTTATAAAATATTTTTAAATAAATTAAAAATAATAAAAAAATATTTAATAAATTATTTAAAAAAAAGTTTATCGTATTAAATATAGTTTTTTTTGTTTTTTTTATATTATTTATATAAAAACCGATAAAAAACCTATATTTTTATATAAACTATTATAAATTAAACGAATTATTAAAAAAAAACCGTTATTTATTATTTTTAATAAAAAAAACGTTGTTTTAAATAGTTAAAGTTATTATTTTTATTAAAATTAACGTTTGTTAAACTTTTTATCGAATACATATACGGTTAAAAAATAAAAAATTAATAGTTTTCCGTATAAAATATAACACATATTAATATAAAATATTATTTTTCGGTTTAATTAATAACTCGGTTACGTTTTAATAATATATTAATAATATTTTATTCGATTATTTAAACAATTTTTATAATATTTATATAAATAATATTTTAATTTATTTATAAAACGTAAAAAAATATAAAAAATACGTCCGTAAAATGTTAATTTAGTTATAAAATATAAAGTTTTAAATTAATATTAAAAAATTTGAGTTTTATATAATAAAAACGAAATTTTTAAATTATATTATTAATATTAATAATATATAAGTTAATTTCGAAAAAATAAACATAATAAAAGATTAATAAATTATATATATTATTAAAAATGTATAATTTTTTTTAAAATTTTATAATTTTTATTATAAGTTTATAAAAAAATATAACCGAATTACGTTATTTTTAAATAAATTAACAAATAAAAATATACTTTTTATATAAACGTAATAATATAAAAAAACTTTTTAAAAATTAAAAAAAGTTATAATATTAACTTTTATATTAAAATATTATAATTACGTATTTTTTATTTATATTAAAATTAACATATTAAATAAAATAATAATAAAAATATTATTATAATTATATAAAAAAAACTAATATCCGGTAATTTATTATTTTAAAATTATATATAATACCGAGTTAAATTACGAAATTTTTAATAAAAAAATATTAATTATTATTTTAATATTTAAAAAATAATATTTTAAATTAATAAAATTATAAAAATTAATTTCTTTTATAATATTAACAAATTATAAAATATTAAAATTTTTTAATTAAAAATAATATTTAAATTTTAAATAAATAAAATAAATATTTTTATTTTCCGAATATAATTTTTTAATTATATATTAATTAAAAAAAACGTTATTATTAATATTTTATTTTATAAATAAAAAAATTTAATTATTTAAAAAAATAAATTAAAAATTTAACGTTATATGGTTGTATTTAAATTATACGATATTTTAATTTTTGAATAAATAAATAATAATATATCGGTTATAATAATTAAATCGGAATTAGTTTTAAAAAATTAACCGATTTTTATATTTTTTAAACAGTTTTTTTATAAAAACTGTTATAATTCTAGTATAAAAATTTATCGGTAAAAAATTCGGAAAAATATAATTAAAAATATTTAAATTTTAAAAAATAAATTAACTTATTTTAAAAAACGATTAATTATACTCGATATATTTATTTTTCGAATTTAAATAATATAAAAAATACACGATTACGTTTTTATAATTTATTCGGGAAAAAAAAACACGTTAATTATTATTAAATTAATATTAATAATTAAAAATTAAAAATAATTATAATACTTATATAACTAATTATTTAAAATATCGACTAATAAAAATTCCGCGTAATAAAACGTTAAATAAACTAATTTTAATCCCCGTTTTTAACCGCGTTTAAAAACATTTAATAATAAATTTTAAATAAATGTTAAAAAATAAAAAAAAGTTTAATAACGTATTAATAATAATAAACCGATTAAAAAAATATAAATAATATTTTATATTACGGAAATTATTACGGAAAACGCGGTACAAATATATTATAAAAAACTTTTCCGTATTTTTAAAATTTTTATTTTTATAATTTTGAACCGCGGCTTTTAATTTATTTTTGTTTTTATAAACGAATTTAATAAAATTATAAAAATAAAATATATATTTATTTCGTCCGAGTATTATAAAATTATAAAATAAACCGAAATTATAAACAAATATTTAAATTAATAATTCCGATTTTATATAAATTATTATTAAAATAATTAGTTTAATAAGTTACCCGTTATAAATTATATTTAAACAGTTTTTTTATATAATTTAACCGGGTTATTATTATACGAAATCGAAATAAGGTTTTTTATATTATTTTATTTCGATTAAAAAAATAAAATAATAAAAAACGAGTTAAAAAACATATTTTTCCGAAAACGTTTATTATAAAAAAAGTTTAAAATAAAATAATTAAAATTAAAAAATACGTCGATATAATTACCGAAATTATAAACCGATTTTAAAAACGTATAATAAACTAAGTTAATCGAAGTTAAAAAAAGTTAAATTTTAATATAAAAAATTTCGTATTTATAATTAAAAAAAACAGATTTAAAAAATAAACCGTTTTTTAAATAAATTAAATTTTTTATTAATTTAATAATATTTTAAAATATTAAAAAAAATAATAATATATATATATTAAAAATATTTTTATTATAGTAAACAATTAATAAATATTATACCGACCGATTACGATTATATTTTAATAATTTTTTATTAAATTAAACTTTAAAAAATTTAAAAAAAAATCACGTTAAACAGTAATAATAAATTTATAATAAAAAAAATCCAAGTTTTTAAATCTTATTATTATAAATTATAATATTAAATTAATTAAAAAAAATAAAACGCTAATAATAAATAATATTTCGCGGTAAATTTTAAAAATAATATAAAATTTATTAATAAGTTTTATAAAATAAACTTTAATATAACGGGATTATTAATACGTTTATAATAATAATTAAAAGTTATAAAAAAAAATAAATTCGATAAAAATTATTTTAATAATAATTTTTCGGTTGTTAAAAGAATAATTGTTAAAAAATACCGTTATATATAACTTATTTTAAAAGTATTTAACCGAAAGTTAAAAGTTTAAACCGGTTCGAAAACGAACTGTTTATTTTTTTTAAAAAAAATAATTATAATAAATCGTAAATTTAATCGTTAATTTAATTGTAATTATAATTAATATATAGATTTAATTATTAAAATTAGCCGTATTTATAAATTAAACCGGATTAAAATTAACAGTTAGAAATAAAATAAATAAAAGAATAACAAACTGTTAATAAATAAAGGAAATTTGATAAACTTGTAAATATTTTACGCGTTTAAATTACGTGGCTTATTTCTTTTTTTTTTTCCTTTAAGTTATTATTTCCGTACGAAAATAAAGATCTTGTTAAAAAAGTTATCCTACAGCCCTATTAAATGACCTTTTCGTAACAGTTTTTTATAAAAAAAACGTTTAATTTTATTATAATAAATAAACGAGTAAACAAATATAAATAATAATATATTTAATAAAAAAAATAAATATAAATACGTAAAAAATAAAAAAAAATTAATTAAAAAAATATATAAAAATAATATATTTATAATACGGATTAATAAAATCAGTAATATGATTTAAATAAACGTAATATAAAAAAAAACAAAGTTAATTTATTTAAATAAATCGATTTAATAAAAAAAAATAAAAATTAATAAAAAAAAAATATTTTTTATATAAAATAAATTAAAATATAAAAATTAATATAATTAATTAATAAAAAAAATTAATTATTTTTAAATCGATTATATATATAATTATAAAATTAATTACGTAATAAAATAAATTATATATATAATTATTTAAATAATTAATTAATAAATAAAAAATATTAAATTTAATATAATAATTTTATAGTTTATTTTTTTATAAATTAACGCGTAAATTAATTATAAATTAATTTTTTATTAATAAAAAAACAATTAACGATTTAAAAAACGGGAAAAAAATACTAATATTATAAATTAATTAAAATATAATTTAATTAATTTTAAAAAATTATTATTTTAATATTAAATTAAAACAACGTTAATTAATAACGCGAAAATAAAAACTTATTTATTTTTACGTATATATTTAATTAAAAATTCTTTTTTTTATATTAATTAATAAATTATAATATTTATAATTATATTTTTATATTTTTATATTTATTAAAATTAATATAAAATAAACGTTTTATAATATTTTTTAATTTTTAATTTTTTTTTATATATATTTTATTATATTTAAATATATTTAAATAATAAAAATTTAATTATTTTAAGATTTAATATAAATTATATAAATATAAAATATTATTTTTTAATTTATTTAATAAACTTATAATGTTTTAATATTGTATTAATTTAACGTTAAAAAAGTATTTAAATAATTTTTATAATATTTATATTAATAACGTTTTAATTTTTTTAAATAATTTAAAAAATTATTAAATATATATATAAAAAGTTTTATAATATATAAAAAATATAAATTTATAAACTGATTTAAAAAAATATAAATTTTACATTGAAAAAATAAAATATTTATATTTTATAATTAAAAAAAATAATATTAAAATTAATTCGGATAAAATATAAATTATATAAAATTAATAAATTTTTATAAATATAAAAAAAAATTTAATCGTTTTTAAAAATTTATAACTTTTATTAATAATTTATATTTAATTATAATTATATAATTAAAATTTTATTTAATTTTCTTTAATTTTTAATTTTAAAAAATAAAACGTAAAAAGTTTTTTAAGTTTTTTTTTATATAACAACGTTAAAATTAATAAAATTAATAATACGGATTTAATAAAAAAAAATTTTAAAATTTTTTATTATTTATAATAAAATTTTAATTTATAATTTTTATTAATTATAATAAAGTTTTAATTAATAATTTTTATTAATTATAATAAAATTTTAATTAATATTTTTTATTAATTATAACTTTTAATAAAATTAAAAATAATTCTTGTTTTAACAACCGCGCAAGTTTTACGATTAAAGCTTTTAATCAAGGTTTTTAGTTTAAGTTTCTATTTAATTAACGTCCGGAAACCTTGTTCTATAGTTTAAAAACCTTGTTTTATAAGTTATAACTAGTAGGAATTACCGGCCGGAACCTTGTTATAATTAATAAGAGTTATTAGTTAAAACTTTGTTCTAACTAGTAAGAATTACTAGTTAGAACTTTGTTGCGAGTAATAAGAGTTTTTAAAACAATCTTTTTTATTAAATCTATATTATTAGTTTTACTAGTTTTAGTGTTATTATATAAGAAGAAGTAAATAGAAAAGCTTTTTATATTCTGTTTTTTAAGATTAAAAATTAAAAAAAAAATTAAAAATAATTAATTTATAAAATAAAGTTTTTTAATTATAAAATAAAGTTTCCGGATTAACGTTAATTAAATTTAATTATTACGTAATAAAAGTTTATAATTTTTTAAACTATTAAAAATTTAAATTAAAAATTTTAATTAAAAGTTTTAAATATAAAACTTGCGTGGTTAAAACTTATAAAATAAATAAAACCCCTTTTTACGCCGTTTACGGAATTTCCCGTTTTTGTTCTTTTTTATATATATAAACAACTTTAATAATTTAATAAAACTAATAACTTAATTCGAATTATATATATAAATTAATTTATAAAAAATAAAAATTATATTTTTATATAAAATAACAGGTTAAGAGAACAGAAGTTTTACGGTTTATAGTACTGCCGATTATAGTTTATAGTATTACTGATTATTAATTAAACAAGGCTTAGTTATATAACATATATTTACGAGCTTGTTATATAATTAATTTTTAAATAAAAATAATTTAAATATATTATTTTTTAAAATCCGTTAATTATTTTGTGAAATTGTTACAAATTATTATATTAAACTTTTTATATTTTTATATTTAAAAATCGTAATATAATAAACGGACGATTAAAAAATAATAAGTTGCGAACTGCCGGACAGTCGGACGGCGACCGCGACGATTTTAACGGATTAGTACGAAATAACGTAGTTAATTTTAACAACAAATATAATAATAATTAACTTAAGGGAATAATAAAAAATAAAACGTTTTTATTATAACTAAATTTTAATATTAAATAATTATAAAACGTTCGTTTAAAAATCGAATATATATTATTATAAACGTTATAATTAATAAAATAAAACGCGAAATTTAACGCGTAATTAATAAGAATATTTAATTCGGCGATTAATCGTATTTTAAACGAAAATAATACGAAAACTTTTATTTATAATTATAAAAAACTTATATAAGATATTATAACAGCCGAAATAAAAAACTAAATAATTATTATTAAAAAAAATAATTAATAAAAACTAAACTATAATATTATTATTTAAATTATATAAATATTAAAATAAGTTATTTTTAATATTTAAATTAATTAAAGATCGTACTGCGATACGTTAAAGTATTAAAATACCGAGTTAAAAGTTATATTAAAAGATTTTTAAAAATTTATTTAACGTAAAAATATAAACTTCGAGTTTTTTAAACGTATTTTCCGAATATAATTAATAAAAATACGTTAGGGTAAAAAAAAAAACGCTGCGAGAATTTTTTTTTAAATAACAAGTTTTAATCCGTAAATTAAAAAAAAAATATTAATTTAAAAATAATATTTAATTAATGTTCGATTATTAATATAAATTATAAAAAAACGTTAAACGCGTATTAATCCGATAATAAGTTTTATTAAAAAACGTTATAACTATATCGTATAAAATAAAGCGGTAATAAAGTACGTAGTAAAACAAACTAGTTAAATTATCGAATAAACAATTGTATTTTAATAGTTTTTCGAATTAACAAATATAAATTTAAAATATTTAAACTAATAGTTAAAAAAAACGATTTCGTAATTAAAACGATTAAAAATAAAATATTAATTATAATAAGTTTAATTAAATAATTAAGTTTTAAAATTTTTAATATTATTATTACGAAAAGTATAATTATATTGTTAAAAAATATAAAAAATATAAAAAATATAAAAAAATATAAAAACGAATAATTATAAAATAACTAGTATTTAGTTTTTTATATTTATATAATTTAAACAAATTTAAAACGTCCGTATTAAAACCGATTAATCGAACGTTGAAAAAAAACTAAAAAAAAACTAAAATAAAATAATACGTTTAATTTATTTTAACTGAAAATTTATAAACGTTTAATTTAAACGAACCGTTTAAAATAGCGGTAACTTTTTATTTAAAAGGAGACCGACTGTTAAAAAATATGTTAATAAATATAAATACGGGAGTTTAAATAAATACCGTGTATAAAAATTTAATTAAAAAAAAGTTCCGCCCGGTTAACGTTTAAGTTTTTTTTTATTAAAATTTAACAGAAAAGTATTACGTTATTAAAAAACGTATAAAATAACGTTAAAAATAATTAATATTAATAATACGTATAAGTCGTTTATATAAATGTTTTTCGTAATATATTATAATTAATTAATATTTAAGTTTTTATTATTTAAATCGAGTATAAAAAAATTAAAAATTATTTTAAATATAGCGTTTAATAATTAATATTTTAATAAATTTAAAAAAATCGACCCGGAAAAGTTTGTTAATATAATAATTAAAAATAAGCACGTTTATATTGTTAATTTTATATACGTAAAATTAAAAAACGAACTTTTGTTCGAAAAAATCGATAATAATCCTGATTTAAAAAAAGTATTATAAATCGATTTATTTTAATATTTATAAAATTTTTATTAAATGTATTCCGAACAAAAAATAAAAAAACTTTTAATTTTAAAAAAAGCGGAATACGTTATCGATTTCGTTAAAAGGGTTAAAATACTGTTTGGATTTATTTATTTTACGACGGAAGTTTAATAAAAAATGTTCGAAAAATATTTAACGGAAAACTAACAGTTAGAAAAAATCCGTTATTTAAAAACTAACGCTGGAATATTTATATTGTTCGTATTAAAAAAAGATAATATTATATAGTTATACGTTAACTATTAAGGTTTAAATAAAGTTACGGTAAAAAACCGTTATTTATTATTTTTAATATCGGAAATTATGAACTGATTAAAGTCCGTACAAGTGTTTTTAAACTAGATTTACGGGACGTTTATTATTATATCTGTATTAAGTTTAATAATAAATAAAAAATTATTTTCCGAATATAATATAATTATTTTAAATATATAATAATATTGTTTAAATTTATTAACGTTTTTACGATTTTTTAAATTTATATATATAAAATATTAACTAAGTTAATCGATTATATTTATATAGTTTATTTAAACGATATAATAATTTTTTTAAAAAACGTAAAAAAATATAAAATTTATTTTTAATTAGTTTATAAACGATTAATATAATACGAATTATATGTTAAACTATTAAAATACGAATTTTTCAAAATAAAGATTAAATTTTTAAACTTCGTTATTAATATAAAAAATATTAAAATAAATTTTTAAAAAATAGACGTTATTCGAGAATAACAAGTATTACGTTCGGTTTATAATATACAAGTTTTTTTAAAATTTACGAATTTTTATCGGAAATTTATCGTATAATATTCGTAGATTATTATTTTTATTACGGTTTTATTAAAAAAATAAAAGATTATTATTTTAACAAAGTTTTAATAAATAAAAAAAATTTAACGGGCGTTCGAAAAAATTAAAAACGTTTTTATATTAATAATTATATTCCGGTATTAAAATAATCGTTTAAAAATACGAGTAAAAACGGACGTTTTTATATAAACAGTATTTAAAATACTGATTTAATTATACGGGTTAAAATAACGCCCGGTTATTTATTAATCGTAAAAACTAATTAATACGGAAATATAATAAGTTATAAAGTAATAAAAGTTATTTATTATAATTAAAAGTTGTAAATATTAACGTTAATATTTAAAAAATATTATTTATATATTTATTATATAAACGGATTATATAGTTTTTTATAATATAATCGATTTTTTAACGCGCGATTTTCGGGAATAGTTAATTTAATAAGTTTATAAATTAATTTAATTCGATTTTAAAATTAAATATTAACTAAATATTATTAATTTAACTAATAATATATTAAAACGTTTTAATTATATAATAAATAAAATTTAATATAACGATATAATTTTAACGTTAAAAAAAATTATAATTAATAAAAGAACTTTTATTATATGTTTAATAAATATTAATAATAATATTACGTTCGTAACGGATATATTATAATTTAAAATAAATAGTTTAAACGTTAAAAAAATCGTTTTACGAATATTATCCGAAAAAGTTTCCGGTAATAACGGTTTAAATTACGAATTTTAAAACTTATAAAAACTTATATTTTTATTACGTAGTTATAAATAACTTTTAAAAAAATAAAAACAAAAAGTACGATTATAAATATTTTGTTTACCGGATACGTATAATTATAAAAACTTATATATTAATAATAATTAAATCTGTTAAAATAAACGTTAATTAACCCGCGACCGTGTTTTAAAAAAAAACGACGTTAAAATTATTATTTATAATTAATACGTTTTATAACTTATAATTAAAAAATTAGTTAGAAACGAAACGGTATTTTAATCGGAAGTATTTTAAAAATTTTACGATATAATTTACGGATTATAAATTAAAAATTTTAATATTATATTATTAACGGAGATTATTTGTTAATGTATTAATATACGAAAAAAATATTATATTAATAATAAAAGTTTTTTTTTGTTTAAAAATTAGTTAATAATTTTCGATTAAAAAGTATTATAATAATAATTAATATATTAATATTATAATAATTTTAAAATAAAGTATATAAGTAAAAATAAAACGGTAAAACTATTACGAAAAAAGTTTTATTAAAAAGGGTTAAAATAAAACGTTCGCGATTACGTTATTAATTACTCGGCGTATAACAGAATTAAACGGTTCCGGTATAAATTATACGGAGAATTATAGTTATTTTTTTTATTTAATTAATTTTTTTAAAAAATTAGTTTAAATTTTATTACCGGGTTATTTTTTTGTTTAAAATCGGATAATATTATATATAACGCGATTTTAATAATTGTCGACCGATTTATAAAAACCGTTTTATTTATATTTATTACGAAAATTTTAAATATAGTTAAATTAACGTAAATATTATATAAATAAATAAAATATAAGTTCGGTTTGTTAAAAAATATTATAAGTAATAAAAATAAATTAATTATTAATCGGTTTTAAAAAAAATTCTGCGATAAAAAAAAATTAAACGCCGGTTATCGACTGTATAATATTTTTAAACGGATAAGCAGATAAAAAAAGTATATTAAACGTTAAAAAAATATTTACGGACGTACGCCGGATAAAAGTTAAACGTTTAAGTTAAAATCTTAACTAAAATTGAATTTACGTGTAATAATAATATTTATACGATTATTAAATATTTATTATTTAAAATATTATATAGTTATTATTTACGGATTATTAATTTCGTATTAAAAAGATTATAATCGAAGGTTTAAAATGTTAAAAATAAGTTTTAACGGACCGTAATAATATAGCGAACATTAAACAAATATTAAACGAAAATTATAAAAACTATAAAACGGAATTATAATAAAAAACACGTTTTTAAAAAGTATTAAATAAACGATATTATCGGATTATTAATAAATTATTTCCGATTTAAATACGGACGTAAACTCGCGTTTATTTATATTAAAATACAAGTTATTAAAAAAATAAAGTTTTAAACTTATTAAATTAAACTTTTAAAATAATATTCGCGTATATACGATGTTTTTTTAATATTATTTATTAAATTATAAACTAATAAATATAAAAGCGGAAACCCGACGGATTTATTTAAATTAAAAAATAAATAAAAAAAATAAGTCGTAAAAAATATCGTCCGTTATTAAAAAGACTAGGGTAAATTAAAATATTTAATTAAATAAAAAAGTTAGTTAACGGAATATAATACGTAAGAATTTAAAAAATATTTTAAAAATACGAAAAGTTTTTTATAAAAGTACGAGAAAAAAGCGAAACAATTATACGCGAAATAAAATAATTTAAACGATATATTATAATAATATAGTTTATTAAAAATTATTTTTAAAATAAATAAAAACTGATTAATAAATAAACGTAAAACGACCGGCGATTATTATATATATTCCGAATTATAAATAATAGTTTTTATATATTTAAATAATAAATAATAATATAAGTTAACTGTTAATAAAAACTCGTATAAAAAACCGCCGATTAACGTTATATATTAAATAAAAAATAATAATATAAACCGGTTGTTAATAAACACTCGTATATAAAAAACTATTAATTAACGCTGTTATATTTATAAAAAATTTAAATTTTAATATTAAAACGTTAATTAAAAAAAACTAAATATTAACGTTATAACGAATAATATTATAAAATTATTAAAATAATTTTAAAACCCGAGTTAGTTTATGTTTTATTACGTAAAATAATAAAAGATTAACTGGCGAGCAATTTTAAAAAAAAGGGTTAAAACGTTTACGTTTATTAATCGGCCGGGGGGTTCGGGCGGCGAAATCGTCCGGCATGTTAACAACCGTTTCGAAAATAAATCGCCCGTTTTCGTTTTTCGCTTTTTAAAACAATATATTTATATAAAAAAACTCGTTAAAACTTATTTAACGAACTTTTATAAACTAGTCGATTTTATTAAAACTGGGGGTATTAAAATACGAAATATTAAAAAACGTTTAAAAATAACCGTTTAAACGGGAAAAAATAAAATCGTTACGTTAATATTTAAATTAAATAATAATTAAACCGCGACAAGCTTTTTTTATTAATATTAAATTATTTTTATTTTAATATTATATAATTAATTAATAATATATAATTAAAAAACAAACGGTAATAAAAAACGTATAATAATTATTTTTAATTAAAAAAAAACAATAAATAAAAACGGATTTTGTTTAAATTATTATTAAACGTTCGGATTTTAAAATTAATAAAATAACGCGTTTTTTTTTTATTATTTTACGAAAAACGAAATATTAATTGCGGAAAAAAACTATTTAGCGTTTAATACGCTCGGTTATATCGTTTTTAATTAAAAACTTCGGGTTATCGTACGTTTAAAAATAAAAACGCGTATATAAATATTATTATTTAATAATATAACGGGTAAAACGTTAAACAGCGTTTATTAAAACAACGGGAATTTATCGTAAGTTAGCCGGAAAATAAACAGCGAATTAAAAACGACGAACTGCGTAGTACGTTTAATAATTACGCGTACATATAATATAATTAATATTAAAAAAACTAAGCGGCGGATAAAAATAACGTAGTCGGAAATCGAAATACGGTTTAAAAACGTATATAAAGTAAAACGCGCGCTTTTTTATTTTATTATAATCGGCGGTCGGGTTTTCGGGATCGTCGATCTAAGTACGTTTAAAATGTTATTATTTTCGCGTTAATAATAGTTATTTTTCGATAAAAATTTTACGAAAAATTATAATACGGACGGAAAACGGGTGTAATATAAACAGTAAAAAAACGATAAACGGCGCGCGAAACGAAAAAAAACAATAATTATAAAAAATAAAAATTAATTATAAAACAAGAAACAATAATTCAACAATATATAATAAAATATAAATAATAAAAATTATATAGTAAAAAAAACGATTATAATTTATTCGAAAAAAAAAATTTTTCATAACGAAATAAAATAACAAAAAGAAATATAAATAAAATATTATTTATTTAATTATAAAAAAAATAACGTTAATCGTAAAACGAATAATAAACGCGTATTTATAATATATTGTTAATTATATTAACGTTATAACGTAGGATTATTATATAAACAAATAAAACGTTATAATAACGTTAATTAACGAATATTTAAATATAATAACGTTTATTTATAAATACTCGGTAAAAAAGAGTTTTATTTAACGTATAAATATAAAAATTTTAAAATAATTTATAATTAAAAAGTTATTTAATTGTTATAAAAAACGATTGTTTAATAACGATTAATAATTTATAATTAAAAAATTATTTAATTATTATAAAAGGCGATTGTTTAACAACGATTAATTATATTTATAGAAAATTAATATTTAAACGATTATATAATAACAGTTAATATTTTAAAAATACGTAATAAAATATTAAAAGTTAATATTTAAAAAAAAAAATAATATAAAAAAGTAAGTTAAAAAAATAAAAATCTTACGGTTTATAATACTGCCGATTATAGTTTATAATATTGCCGATTATTAGTTAAACAAAGCCCGGCTATATAATATATATTTACGAGCTTGTTATATAGTTAATCTTTAAATAGAAATAATTTAAATATACTACTTTTTAAAATCCGTCGATTATTTTACGAAACTATTACGAACTATTATATTAAACTCTTTATATTTTATATAAAAACGATTTAAAATAAACTATATTAATTTTATTATATACGGTTAAAAAATTAAATAAAAAATAAAAACTTATTAAGTTATAGATAATTTATTTATTAATAATTTATAATATCGTAATTTTAAAAAATTTAATCGAATTAAAAATTATTAATTTATTTTATAATAATTTTAAAATCAGCTTATATAAATTAAAATTAATAAATTTTTAAAAAAATACGTTCTCGAAAGTTATAATTCGTATGTAATTTAAAAAATTAAAATAACAATTAACTCGGTTTTATTAATTAATTAAATCTTTATATAATTAATAAATAAATCAAGTTATAAATTAATAAAAAACTGTTTTTAAAACGTTTAAGTTAATAAACCGGTTAATAGTAAAAAAATAATACGGAAAATTAATTAAGTTTAAAAATTTAAATCGGTTAAGTCCGGAAGTTTAAATTGGTTAAATCCGGAAATTTAAATCGGTTCGGTCCGGAGTCGCGGTCGGTTCGATCCGAATTCGAAATCGGGTTTAAAAGTAGAAAAAAAATTAATAATTATCATAGCGGGTGGTTAAGCGTGGCCGTAAAACGAATTTTAAAAACGTAAATTAATTATAAAATAAGAAAAAAAATGGAATTATAAAACTAATAACGTTTTTATTTTTATTTTTATTATAACTGTTTAAATAAACTATAAAATTAAACTTATTAAACAAGTATATATACTTGTTAAATTATAATTATTATTATTAATTATTATTATTAATTATAATTATAATTATTATTTATATAAACTATTAATATAAATTATTAAAATAATTAAAAATTTTAATAATAATTATTTTTATTTTATAATATTATTATTTTTATAAAAAAATATATTTTAAAATTAATATATTAAATAATATAATAATAAAATATTTATTTTTTTTAAAAAATAATAAAAAATAATAATTAATTAATTGTTTTTTAAAATTTTATATATTATAAAATTAAATTATAATATTTATAATAAAAAAATATTAATAATAATCCGTAATTTAATATATTAAAAACCCGAATTAATTAAATTTAAAAAAAATTATTTATAATAATTATTAATTATTAAATTTTAAAATATTTTAATACGAAATAAAAATTAAATTTATAATAAATTTAATAAATAAATTTAATATTATAATATAATTTTTAAATTATATATTATTATTTTTTTAAAAACGTAATAATAAGTATTTTATCGCGTAAATAAAAAAACGTAATTATTTAAAAAATATTTTAAAAAATTCGCGTTATAAAATTTTATTTAAATTTATAAATTTAATCGATATTAAAAAATTATTATTAAAAACTTTAATTTTAAATATAAATTAAATTAAAATAAATTTTAAAAAAATATATTTAATTAACGATTTTTTATAAATAAATTAATTTTCCGCGGAATTTAAAATTTATTAAATAAAAACTTATTGAAAATAACGATTATTAAATTATTTATAATAAATTATTTATATATAAAAAAATTAATAATATTTAAAATTAATAATTTATTAACCCGTTTTTTAAAAAAAAATTTATATATAAATTATTATTATTTATTTCGGAAAAAATAACATAAAAAAATTAATAATAATTTTATATTAATAATTAAATATAATTTAAAATTATAATATTAATATATCGAATTATTTAAATTATTAAATTATTAAAAAATTTTATAATAAAATATTAAGTTTTTTATAATTTATATTTATATTAAAACGATTTTATTAATATATTATTATAAATTTAAAAAATAACGATTAATAAAAAAAATAAATATATTTTTATAATTATAAACTAATTAAATAATTTTTTTAATTAATATTTTATATTAAATTAATTATAATAAAAAAAATTATAAAATTATATTATAAAAGTTTTTTTTTATATTTTTAAATTATTATAAAAAATTAATTTTAATTAAAAATTATAATTTATATTTTTTTTATTATAAAATTAATTAAAATATTAAAAATTTAATAAAAATTATTATTTATTAATTATTATAAATTAATAAATTAAACCGAAATAATTATTAAATATTTAAATTAATAATTACGTTTTTTTAATAATTATTATTAAAATAATTAAAAATAAATATTATTTATTATAAATTACGTAATAATTTAATTTTTATAAATTAATAAAATTATAAATTTTTTTAAAAAAAAATTTTTTTTTTATATTAAAATATTATAATTAAAACTAATAAATAATTAATACGTCCGAATTAAAAATTAAAAATAAATTAAATTAAAAAAACGTTTAATAATTAATAAAAAAAATTTATAATTATATTAAAATTATTTAAATTATATTAAAAAATATATAAAAATAAAAATTTAAAAAAATTAATTATTATTATTAAAAATTAAATTTTAATATAAATAATAAAATATTTATTATAAAAAAAATAATTTTAATTAATAAATTATTTTTTAAATAAATAAAATTATTTTTTATATATTAATATATTAAAATTATTATAACAAGTAATTAAACGTAGTTATAAAATAAATTTTAAAAACGTAAGTTAATTATAAAGTGGGGAAAAAAAAGAAAAACGGAGTTATAAAACTAACTACGTTGCTTTTTTATCCTTATTATAACTGTTTAATAAGTTATAAAAGTTAGACTTATTATAATAAATACGTATATTTGTTAAAATTATAACTATTATTACTAACTACTATTATTAACTACTATTATAACTACTACATATTATTAATACAGGTTATTAAAGTAGTTAAAACCGTTATAACCCCTTATAATTCCTTAAACATTAAAAAAACGTATAATATATAAAAATTATTAAAAAAAGTCTTTGTCTTTTTTAGTTGACCCTTTATTTCTTAGTTATTTTTTAATCTTGAACATGTTAAACAGTTTAAACGGTAGTTTAAAATAACTAAGTTGATATTACTACTTAGATTATATAGGAATGAAAGCAGGTTTGTCCGCAAGAATCGAACAAGTAGTCAGCTAAGTTCTAAGACTGAACAAGTTGACGAAAGCAGTTCGAACGCGTTAGTAACAGGGAGATTAAGTGACTAGTTGTATAACAGTAAGCATAGCTACTTGTAGCTGCTTGTGCTAATAAGTTTAAGACTACCGGAGTAGTAGATTGATTAACTAAAGGGTTATTAGATCCGTAAGCAATTAGCAGCGCAGTAGTACAATTAACAAAAGGCTTTCTACTAGAAAGTCAAAAAATAGTACATCTTATATAAAGATTTAATAGTAACTAAAAACACAATTACGGATTAAAGCCGGCCAGCTTACTGGATCGAACTTATAAGTGGGATTAACTAAGTTATAAGTAGATTAACAAATTAATCAATTAATAAGTTGGAAATCCGAAGGGTCGAAAGGGCTATAAAATAATTGCGCAATAAATAAGATTAACAAATTAACAGGTTTATATATAATTGTTTAATAAAGTCGAAAAATAGCTTAAAAAAGTAAAATATACGGAATTGAAAAAATTAAAAAGTTGATAAATTAAATAACCGCAAGTTAAAAAAATAAAACGTTAAATCGGATTAAAAAGTTAAAAAAATATTTAAAAATATCGTAATTTTTAAATAAAAAGATTAATAAAAAAAACAACTTTTATTTTTACTTGTAACTGTTAAACAAGTTTAAACAGTAGTTTTTTATTTAACTTCGTTATTTTTAAACAAAAAATTAAATAAAATTAAATAACAAGAATATAACTTATTAATAATACGATTCGAACAGTATTAATTTAAATAAAACAAGTTTTTAAAAATAAATAAATAATCGTACTTTATTAAACTATTATAATTATCGAACGAAAATAAGAAATTATTGTTTAGTTTTATAACTATTAAAATAAAAAGTTAAATACGGATTTTTAAATTTAACTTATTAATAAACCGAACCGGATTTAAAAAAATACGGGACTATAATTAAAACTATTATTTTATAATACGTTTAAAGTTTATATCGTTAGATTCGTTTATATAAAAATAATAAGCCAATAATAATTTCGAGTATTTAAAATTAATAATAAAAAAAATAATATAATCGTATAAAAGCAAGCTTTATAATTAATAAAACTAATTATTCGTAAAACAATAATAAGTAAAATAAGTTAAAATACTTTTATATTTAATTATAATAACAATATATTTATTATATATTAATACTTAACTAGGAAAATGAAAAGATTAAAATTAGCGATTTATAAAAAACTAGTTTTAACGAACTATTAAAAATTAACTTTTTAGCGCGATCCGAAACTTTCGAATAACACGGTTCGAATAAGAATACCTCGTATAATTATTAATTATTAACAGTTAATAAAAGGACTTTATAATTATTATAACGGGTAGTTAAACGTAATTATAAAACGAATTTTAAAAACGTAAGTTAATTATAAAGTGGGGAAGAAAAAGAAAAACAGAACTACGAAATTAGTTACGTTGCTCTTTTATCTTTATTATAACTGTTTAATAAGTTATAAAAGCTAGACTTATTATAATAAGTACGTATATTTATTAAAACTATAATTACTACTATTAACTATTATTATTAATTATTATTATAACTATTATATATTATTAATATAAGTTATTAAAGTAGTTAAAACTGTTATAAAAATTATCGAAAAAACAAGTTTAATTATTTTCTGATTTAAAAATTTTTCGAATTAAAAATTAATTAATTTATATTATATAAATTAATTATAATTATATTTTAAAAATTTATTATTAAATTAAAAATAAAAAAATTCGAAAAAAAAAATTTTATAATTTATAAAAAATTTAATATAATAATTTATAATAATTTCGTAAAATAATTAATAAATTTTAAAAAATAATATATTTAAAATATTTTTTTAAAAAAATTAAAATATATATTAAGTATATTAATATATATTATATAATTAAATTTTATTTAAATAATAATTTAAAATATTATAATTTAATATTATAATTTATAAAATTAATTACGAAATTTCTGTTTTTTTAATTTATTTTTTTATATTAATTTTTATATATATTTTTTTTAATAATTTATTTAATATTATCGCGTATTATATACGTTTAATTATTATTAAACAATTATAATTTATAATAATACCGAATATAATTTTTTTAA